>BQNB010075045.1:0-31596 GCA_026074375.1 Tanacetum coccineum | reverse complement strand
GATAGTGTACGTTTCAGTGCGCTTACCCTTACCGTTAGAAGAGAAGTCCTCTAACATATGGTTTTTCAAAACGTTGAACACGATTTTTCAAGAATTTTAGAGCATAGTATCTAAGAGTTATATATTGAGAATGGCAACAAATTGGTGGTGGTGTGAGAAGTGAAGATGTAGTTCATGTAGCCGCATTTAAAAAATAGTATCATAATTAATTGGTGAAATTTCTAGTGCAAAATTCCACTAATTTAACTGTAGTGTTTTATTTATGAATAGATGAGGGTTTGCTTTAGGTAATTGTTTTTATAATAAGCAAGGTTTTCAAGATCGGGATCCTACCCAGGATCGTTTTTTTCCTTTGCAAGATCGGGATCATAAGGTCGGATTAAGATCGTAAGATCCTACTATAGTATCAATTTCTTAATAGTCTTTGTAATATTATACAAATCTATAAATTATTATATATCATAAACACAAAATTATATGAATGTTTCATAGAAACATTGTCTTAAATTATAGTTATAAAACGTTTAAGAAGATTAACTTGTTGTTTTTGAAATTATTGGAACACAACCCATAAATTCGTAGTTTTTGAGTTTATAGTTTGAGAAAAGTAAGATAGGGTCGGACTAGATCTTAAGATCCTATGCTCAAGATCGGGATCCTATAAGATCTTAAGCATGCAAAGATCTTATGTAGGATCCAGATCGTTTTTGCTTTACAGTATCGTAAAATCATAAGATCCTAAGATCAGTTCAACATTAGACTTGGTGATCAGTTTAATGAAACAAGTGGAATATCAAGAGAAAGCTGCAGTACAAGCAAAAGAGGAAGTATCTACGAGTGGCTTAGATATTCTTATGGAGGTGGAACAACTTAAATAAAAGCATCGGCTTGCAAAGGAAACAATCAATAAGGTTGTATTCTATGTTTTGATTGAGATTTGGCAAAAAGAGTACATGTTTATAATTGTTTCATACAAGAAAGTTTACATGTTCCTATTTATGTAGCATGCTAGAAAAGTGTATAAACGTAAGGCGGCTTTAGCTAGTGAAATGACAGAGCTTCAATCTTAAGCATCAAATGTGTTGAATGAAGGGTGTACATCTCTTGTAGTTCTTAACAAGGTATATTAAACTAATGTATGTATTGAAAATCTTGAACTACTGCCTACATCGAGATTGTTGGTTATATACGATCAAGCTTTCCTTTGTATATGCGTAAAGATTCAGATAAGAGAATGACCTCAGCTTTGGAGGAAAAGAAGTTAGCAGATGCAGAAAAGGTAGAAAAAGAATTATTGGCTTGGAAAGCACTTTCGTATGAACAAGGCCAAGCGGGGAAGTTAGTATAAGAATTACAGAGGGTAAAAGAAGAAGCAGCGAACAATTCCAAGGTACTGTCATTATAAGAAAATGGTTGCCTATCTAATGCGATCAAGTCTAATACACATCACTTATTTTTTTTCATTCCTTGTTACAGTTGCAGCAATTTCTTGTAGATCGTGCCTATGTTATAGATATGTTAGAGTAAGTTGTACAAGTAGTATATAATCACATGGGTTGTTAGACCAATTTAGACTCCCAACATCTTGTTTGACATAATTTAATTAAACTTCTTTCGTGCAGTGGCAACATATCTGAGAAATGTCAGGATGTGAATTTGCTGAAAGTGTCGCTTAAACAAGCGGTCTCATCATGTAGACAAACATCATCCATGCTAGTTCCTTCAAAACTTCATCGCTAACAAATGATCAGATAAATGAGCCAGCTGATTCCCATGTGGACTATGTAGTCTTAGGAAAGAGTTCAAGTGTTTCTCCTTTTGGAGTAGTTGATTCTGTTGATGAGCATGTTCAAGCTGCCACTAAGAACCCGATACAAAGTCTAAATTCAGTGACTTCGGTTGTTTCTCCAAAGCATGAACTGTTAATGAAGATGTTAAATATGGATTTGGAGGCGCAGGAGATAGATAAGAATCTGACGTTGGGGTCTAACTTAGAAAATTCACATGTGGTTTCAAACATCACTCAAGTAGGGCATACAAAGTCGATTGAGGGTTATGTTGCTCTTAGTGAAACTCACAACCAGGAGGTAGCTTTGCCATCAGCCATTAAAAGCTGTAATAATAAGAAAAGCAAGAAATGGATGATATACAAAAAGAAGCCATTATCAACGGTAGTAGGAACCACAGCCATATTTCCAGAGGAGAAAGAGCACCTTCCGCCAATGAGAGTTTTGGGTCTTATGGCAATGATATCCAGTGGCCAGTGCCCAGAACGTTAAAAACTAATAGGATACAGAGTTTTGACCATCGTACCTCTATATAAATTGGACTATTATCTAGCTATTTACCCAATGGCAAGAGTCAAAGTCCATATTTTGGGGTGTATGAATGAAAAGAGGTAGTGTGGAAATCACGTCTCATCTACTAACTTAGTCTGCTTTATCTTGTTGTACTTGGGTTAAGTTTCTAATGTTGCACCTGTTAGATAATAAAAGCCTATTGGCCTGACCCACTTGTTTAGGCCTATTTATTGTTTAGGGTTTTACGTTTTGTTTGTCTTATAAATACCCGTTGTATTGTTTTAGTTTATTAATCAAATCAATAAAGCTTTGCATTGTATCTTTAGTTTCTACATGGTATCAGAGCTTAGGTTCAAGTCGCTATATATTGTCATCCTCCAGTCATCAACTAATTGTTGGTGATCCAGAGGGATCCTGTTTAATGTTCGTTGTTTGCTATTGTGGATCTGTTTGAATCGGTTAATCCGCTTGACTCAAACCCCATTGTAAAAAAAAGTGTTTGTTGTTGCTGGCTATTTGGTAAGCTTGTTTTGTTTTACATTTTTGCTAAATGTTTGACAAGTTGTTTCATCGGTGCAATTTCAATACTAATTAATGATTGGTGTAATCTTGCAATAATTAATTTACAAAGATATTATGGTGGATAGATCTTAATGGATTAAAAGTTTGCGGCCGATTATTGATACTTTGTTCAATTAAATAATTTGGTTGATATTTTATTTCGTTTCCTCGCTTGGTGGTCAGGGAACGGATCAATTTAATTTGTGTTATTTATTAGTTTAAGGATCTGTATAAGCCTATTGGATGTGGGAAAATGTTCGATTTATTGGTTTTGAGAATTATATTTCGCAACCTTTGTTCAGAATATAGGATTTGATGTTTTATTGGTAATGATGATCGGTACTGGTATCCGTTTTTGTATTGCACCAGGTTGGATTGTTATTGGTACGGTATTGAATGGTTTCGATTCTCTGGTTATGTTGGTTACATATGTAGCTCTGCATCCCTCTGGTCTTGCCTCGTTTTGCATCAGATATTGTCTGGTTGGTCATGTATATTGTCTGTGGTCTGAATCTGTTGTTGTCTGCTGTTTGTCTGCTGTCTGTCTGAATCTGTTGTCTGCTGTCTGTCTAAAGTGCTGCTTTGTCTGTTGTCTGCTGTCTGTTTCCTGCTGTTATATGCTCTCGTTCATCTTTGTATTTATGTGATTGTGTGCTATGCACCTGCATGATCTGTCTGTTGCTGTCTGCCTGATCTGCTCTTCGTCTACCTTTGTTTGGATCTCTCTGTTGTTGAATCTGTATTTGTCTGCTGCTTTTCATCTATCTCTGTTCAGATCTCTCTGTTGTTGTCTGCCTGCCTACATTTGTTTAATTTTCAGAGTTTTCTTGTCAAACTCTTAATGTAGCATTATGAGTTTGAGAGAGGGTGTTAGATAATAAAATCCTATTGGCTCGACCCACTTGTTTAGGCCCATTTATTGTTTAGGGTTTTACGTTTTGTTTGTCTTATAAAAGAGGTAGTGTGGAAATCACGTCTCGTCTACTAACCTAGTCTGCTTTGTCTTGTTGTACTTGGGTTAAGTTTCTAATGTTGCACCATAGTGGTTATAGTGGTGCACAACTATATTAGGTGGTGTAAAATGACTTTCCTTATATTATATATATCAGGTACATTTAAGTATAAAGCGGTTTTCTCTTTGTGAGATATTGGCTTCAGAATCGTGGGATGATCAGTAGATGTACATAATCTTATTTCTACCTTGGGTGGTAAATTAAGGTAGGTGGAATATGATTCATTGACATGTGTATGTCATGGACATGCTAACTAATTAAAGTTAGTTGACTGTTATTTTGGTATATGTTGTTGCTCAATGATGAAGACCCATATAGTATGTAGTTGATTATAGTTCATGCACATTTTGGTATGACTAGGACTGAAGAATTAAGAGGATCTTTCATGATGCCTTTTCTGCAATTCGAAGGTGCTTATCTGGTTTCGTATTTTAAAACCAAGGGATGCATTTCAGAATACATTGTTTTCAAGGTTTTGAAAAACTTCCAAGTTTACATGGGTGAGAGTAGAAAAAGCGTACAGTACAAAATTAATGACAGCTAAAGTCGTGTGAGCAAAAGCTAAAATAAAGAAAACAGTCACTAAAAGCACCTGTTTTATCAAGTCTCAGAAAAAAGTAAGTAACAAAAAGATCACTAAAAGCTGCTAAAGGGTTTAGAGAGCAAATGTTCAAAACATTGACTAAATCTTTTAGTAATTACTAAAGGCCATACATGTTTTCTTTAAGATCACTATAATTGTTGGTGATTTTAGTGTCATCGAGCATTTTGTGTAATGGTGATTCACCCGAGACCAAATGGATTTCAAGTTACATTATTATACGAGTTCAGAGGTGCGGAGTGCACGCTTGTATAAACTAATTAACTTGATTTCGGGTACGAAAAATGAAAAAGGTTATTAATGTAAGTCAAGGGAAATTTAGTGACAGAATTCGTGTGTCATAGTGACAGAATTCGTGTGTCACTAAATTGTCCATATACATATGTCTTTAATGATGCAGTTAGCGATAGTTTTAGGTTGTTACAAAACTGTTGCTGGAACATTTAAAGGATATGTTGACTTGAATTTGGGTCCACCTAAATTGTCCAATATACATATGTCTTGTATAATGAAAGTGCAGTTAGCGATAGATTTAGAGTTGTTACTATTGTAAAACTGTTATGCTGGCGAACGCGATTTATAGGAGTATGTTCGGACTTTTCAACAAGGGTTGACTTTGTCAGTTAAATAAAGTATTGACATTTTCACTTCAATCTCCATTAGTTTGTGAAATAATTATACATAATAAACACTCAAATTTGGTCTTCTAAGATGAACAAATATTAACGAAATTATGCTATGTTTATGGTTCTTTTTCCTTTTTCACAGTAATTTATTGGTTTAGAAACTTTATAAAACCTATAACAAAAATCTATATAACCGAATTCAACAATATTTAATAAATATTCATCATTAAAATTTGTAATAACCCCTAAACAATAAAAAAGAATCCTCAATTAATTATAAATCAATACCGCGAATACACAACAACTAAATTACCTAAAATACTTACGAGGCGCACCTGTGTACTGAATTTTCATGTTGGAGACTATTGTGTGTCTCTCTCGCACAACAATGTGTCTCATAAACAAACAGAATAGAGATGATATTACTCTCACAAATTATCTCTCTCACACACTAGATTCACTCTATTATAGGTGCAGTTATAATCTCTCTCATCACTCTCTTGCTCACATCTCTTGTGTCCTATTCTCTGCCATCTCCAGTTATTTTTAGTCTTAGTTTCTTATTATTATATTATAGATTTTAATTGTGTTAATTGTGTGTGTGCCCCCATTGTCCACTCTCTCTCACCTTTCTATTTTTCTATATATTATTAAATATAGTACATATCAGATACTCCCCACTCGCTCTCTCTCAGTCTTTCATACTCTCTCTATATTAACACATATATATCAACTAAACCCTCAAAACCACCAAAACCTAACCTAACACCAAAAATTTAAACATACGCTTATATAGAAGAACCTGAGACCACACCGGCTCTTTACCTCCAACCCACTAACTAAATAATAAAATTGCAATAACCAACATGATCTCATTGTTTGTACTTAATATTGTAGTTCACACCGCCTCTTAAAACTCTCTCTTCACACACCCCCCCCAGCACATGCTCATATTGTAATCTTAACTACTAGATCAAGACTTTGATCCTTACAACTAACACTGTGTTTAGTGTATATATAATAAGATATTCTCTAATTGACTCGTAAATCTAATTTTATATTAAATACACAATGTGTTGATCTCGCCTCACACTGCCACACTCTCACTCTATATCCAGATATCGTCCTAGAGCTCTCACACTATCTTGTTATCCCCCCCCCCCCCCACCCCCCCCCCCCCTAAACCCAAACTGTGTGTGTAACTATAATATCCAAAAATGCTACATACACCCAAAAGACAATATTATTTTGTTGTATATTTTCTGAATCAGTAGAGATAACTTCTGAGTTGACTATCGTATTAATTTGTCGTCTCGAACTGTATATAATTTATAGATGTGTTATTTCAGATCAATGCACACTCATCGCACCACATAGATATGCTCTTGTAGAGAGAGACATATAATTTGACTCTCTCTCACACTCTCGGAGAAATCAATAATCTCTCACCACAACATTCGTAAAATTGTTGATAATTAGAACATGCTCCATCCATTTTTTATTTGTTCTTTAGTATTAATGGATTTCCACTCAAAGATATATAGAGATATATAGACGTACCAGATATATAGAACTACCCTCCCCCGCACGCCATAGTGACTAGATAGACTCTGTAGTGAGATAGAGATAGTAAAAATCACAAAATTATACATATATAGCAACATATTACTCTCTGATTGTATACACAAATAAGCCGCTTAGATCCATTGTTTATGTCAAAATAATCAGCATTACTCGAATTTAATTTAAAAGAGTTAAAAGTCGAATGTCCCTTTAAGCCGTGAAACCAGAGTAAAGCCAAATCATTTGAAGGATGTCGTTCGTCGGTGCGAATGACCATGCACGATGTCGTGCATGAAATGGTGGTGGGAGAATGTCACGAGCCAAATTCTGAAGGGTCGGGTTCTGCTTGGAAGGCGTACATGAATGCGAGGGTTGCTGGTTTATTCATGTTGGTCTTGTTGGAGTACCCCCAACGGTAAGGGTGTAGTATGTGCCACGAGTGGAGACTCGATATGGCACTACACTGGTCGGGAGTTGGGGCCGCTCCCCTAATAAGTCTAAGGTAGGACGAAACCAGTGAACCTCTATTATACATGGGATGGATGGCTGGTCCTTATCGGTGTAAGGACGCCACACGGGGTCGAAACGATGACCCCGTGACAAGTGGTATCAGAGCCAAGTCGGATCGAGACGGACCGAAGCAAAATCGTTCAAGTTGTTCTCCCAAAAAGTTCTTAAAAGTGTTGGCTGCACAAAGGTGGTGGAAGTGTGTTCCCGGGATGTTGAAGAGTCAATTTGATGTTGTGTGGAGTTCACAATATCGCATTCGATGGAAGCCAGGGAGTAATGGACTAATCCAAATGGTGGATGACAGTCGTTGCACGCTGGATCTTAACTCGCAGAAAGAGTAATAGACTAATCCAAGATGTAGTGTAGTCGCTACACGTTGGGACCTAAAGAGTTAAAAGTTGAATGTCCCTCTAAGCCGTGAAACCAGAGTAAAGCCAAATCATTTGAAGGATGTCGTTCGTCGGTGCAAATGACTATGCGCGAGGTCGTGCATGAAATGGTGGTGGGAAAATGTCACGAGCCAAATTCTGAAGGGTCGGGTTCTACTTGGAAGGCGTACATGAATGCGAGGATTGCTGGTTTATTTCTGTTGGTCTTGTTGGAGTACCCCAACGGTAAGGGCGTAGTACGTGTCACGAGTAGAGACTCGATATGGCACTACACTGGTCGGGAGTTGGGGTCGCTCCCCTGATGAGTCCAAGGCAGGACGAAACCAGTAAACCTCTATTATACGCGGGATGGATGGTTGGTCCTTATCGGTGTAAGGACGCCACGCGAGGTCGAAACGATGACCCGTGACACTTATCTAACATCATCTTATCAAAAGCAATACAAGTATGTTTTTCAGTTAATTGTTTATTTATTTTAGTTTTTTGTTTTTTTTAGTTATATAAATATGAAATCTCACTAATTTTAATTCCTGTGATCTATGGACTATGGATTGAATATAGATTAGAACATAAATTCTGAGACAATAGACATAATTATCCTAGTTGAAAACATAAACCGTTAAATCAAACAAAACCAATTTGTTTATCAATGAATTTTTACGTGTGATGACTTTGAGTTTAAACTTTAAAGCATTAGTAAGTAACTTAGTTATCTTGTCGCCTTTTGCTTAAATATTTTCTGAAAAATTGTGCCTCATAAGATTTTATTATATGCATTTTGACTATTCGTGTTTAAAAGGCCTCGTGTGCTTAACTGAACATGACACCCAAAATTCACTCAGGCCGCCATGAATTTTTGTTTTTCAAACCGACCTTCAAAAATCCTTGAAATGCAAGAAAATATGACGCTGACTCTTCTCACAAATACTATTGATGACATAAGCATATTTTTTTAAGATAAACTGGATAATAGTCAAATTAACTTTTAATAATATAATAAATTAATAATACTACGTAGTACTTCTTTCACTGTCAATACATGTAAACGCGCCTTGTTGACCAGAAAACCCCAAATTTTCTTGAAAACAATATGGATTATTTTATATAATTATTTGTTTGTTCGTCAATGGTGTTCTCAACTTTTAACACACATCATGACCAAATCTAAAAGCTTCTTTAACAACATCATCAGACCCTTCAATTTCATTTCTAATAAAGGTAAGAATAATTTTGTTTTTTTCTTCAAGAATATATTAAATATTACATTTTTATACATGGGTTTATAATTTTGATGTTTTATTTCTATAAAGATTGCATTTTTATAAATGGGTTTGTGATTTTGATGTTTTATTTCTATAAAGATTGCATTTTTATAAATGGTTTAATTGTTCTTTTATGTTTTTTCTTGATAATCATGGTTTCTGATCTTTTGGCCGAATAATTCACTGTGTTGCATTTTTTTATGGGGGTTTTGATTTATATAAATTAAATGTTTTTATTAATGGGTCTTTTTATTGGTGATCAGAGAGTCAAGAAAAAGAAGCAGAAGATTTGGGAAACATTACAGCTCAAGAACAGAAAGTGTTCAGTTTCGAAACACTTGTTGCTGCAACTAGGAATTTTCATCCTGATAATAAGCTTGGTCAGGGGGGTTTTGGCCCTGTTTTTAAGGTCTTTTATTTTTATAAGTAGCTACTTTTTTTGTTTCAGCATTCATAATTGAAATGAGTTATGTGGTTTGGGATAATGAGTTTTGGAATTAGAATATAGAAACTGATTATGTGGCGTAAAATATCATACAAGTTATGTGGTTTGGGATAATGAGTTTTGGAATTAGGATAATGAGTTTTGGCATTTATGTGGCATTTAGATCAATTCAACAAATCAATTTAAAAAAAGGTAGTTATTAGCATTTTAAATTTGAAGCAATTGTAAGCAGCCCTTAGTAACCAGTTAAGGTGCTCATGAAATAAATTTGACTGAAAACAAACACATAACTCCAATTGCCAACTAAGTGTTCTTTTTCTTGCTATTTTCTCTTCGTTGCGGTGTTTATGTTTGGTACTCTTTTCTGCTATCTTCAGTGTTGTCATGCATATTTTGAGTATGTTGATTGTTCAATACGAAACATGATGGTTCAAAATACTAATCAATCATCAGAACAATAACAAATTTGTAGAAAGCAATAACTAAATTTGAGTTTGTTAAGATACCAATTGCTATTGTAACTTGTTAATTCAATGGTAGAGAATGGTTACTTGCATGAGACATGTCTATATATATTTTGTATATTTAATCGGGTGTCTGGTTGTGTAGGGTAAATTGGAAAACGGGGAGGATATTGCTGTGAAGAAGTTGTCACACACCTCAAATCAAGGAAAAAGGGAGTTTGTAAACGAGGCCAAACTATTAGCTCGTGCTACCAAACATCGTATCGTTGTGAATTTGGTTTAGGGTATTGTGTGTCCCCCTGGGGGAAAGGGGAAAAAACAAAAAAAATAAAATAGGGGGGGGGCTTTTCTTGGTATATGAATATGTGGCCAATGAGAGCTTAGACAAACTTCTTTTCAGTAAGTCTCTTTTTCATATCTTGTGGATCCCATGCCATTAAAATACGCAGTTTTCTTATCGATTAATTAGTTATACTTATTGATGATGATTGTGAAACTTTTTATCTTCGATGTTGAATCGCCAACGCGTAATGTATTGATGGACGCGCAGATATGACATATTGTTGACTTTTTGTGCAAAGGCGTTTGCTTTACCTTCATGAGGACGCACATGATTGCATCATCCATAGAGATATAAAAGCTAGTAATATTTTATTAGACGAAAAATGGGTACCCAAGATTGCTGATTTTGGCATGGCCAAGCTCTACCCTGAAGGCCAAACCCATGTCAATACTCGTATAGCGGGTACCAAGTAAGTTTTATACTATTGCTGATTATATTCAAAAAGGAGTGTTTGGGTAGCTTTATTATCCTATTGTGTTATCAAATACGTTAAGCTGTTTTGAGTATCCAAGTTCCAAACAGCTTATGGCTTAAGAACTTATTTGGCAAAAATAAGCTCTTTTTTAGAAGCCATTGTGGAGGAGCTTATTTTGTTGATAAGCTAATTAGCATAAGCTCTCAGATAAACTACCCAAACACCTGGTATATTTAGTAGACTGTTGATATGCTTCGACCTCCAAAATTGTCAAAATTCATTAACTTAATTACACAATTTCTTTTTCTATATAGTGGATATATGGCACCCGAGTACGTCATGCACGGCAATCTATCTGTCAAGGCAGATGTATATAGCTTCGGTGTGGTAGTTCTAGAGCTCATCAGTGGTCAAAAGAACTTTAATTTTAACCTCGATCCTGTGTGCCAAAATCTTTTAGAATGGGTAAGAACTTTGATAGTTTTGTGGGTCTCAGACTTTTTCTATTAAAAAGCACCGGAAGGAACTAAGAATCAGCTGTTTTACAGGCATATAAGCTGTACAAGAAGGGCAAAAGGCCTACTTGAGATATTGGGGGTCAAGGATTTTGGCCTCTACAGCTAACCCTGATCAAGTAGCTGCTTGCATAAAGATTGGATTATTATGCACACAATTCGATCATCAGCTGCGGCCCACAATGAGCCGTGTAGTTGTGTAATGCTATCTAGAAAGTCAGGCACACTCGAAGAGCCGACTCAACCTGGGTACCTGGGCTCGAGACATAGGTCTCGTGGGAACACATCATCTTCTTCAGATGGGATGTCTGGCGGGTCACGTTCTCAATCTAGGTCAACCTCCACCACGACCACAACGGCTGCTGGCACACTTAGTTCAGATCATTACCGTACACGTCGTGGTTTGACGTCTGGAAGTTCGGTATCAAACGGGATGTCTGGCGGGTCACATTCTCAATCTAGGTCAACCTCCACCACTACCACAAGGGCTGCTGGTACACTTAGTTCAGATCGTCACCGTACGCATCATGGTTCGACGTCTAGAGGTTCGGTATCAGATCCTCACGGGAAACGACCAATGCGGTAATATATTGTTATAGTATATAATGTAGGAAATTGTTTGCTATTCTTTTGTACAGTATCTACTACTATAGGTTTTGAGAGATGAAGTGAAGTAAATAACAAGGTCTAATTGTTCATTAACATTGATATATATAGTCTAATGACGCTAAGTATCGTCTAATATAATCTTGATCGATCAATTCAGAATGATACAACATTTGCTGCCCTTAGATTTGGCTTGGTCGCAAAGATATAAAGCTGTGATAAACATTTTTCTTTTAACGTGGGTAATTAAAAGAGCGGCATATTATATTTGATTAAGAAGGGCGGAAACGGTCATCAGTTAGACCGCGTACATATGAGTGAAGTCCTTTCCGGATAACCTAAACATGTTCATCCGTTTACCGTTTATTATTATTCGCATTAGACTTGGACATTATATTTAGGGTTTTTCTAACATGTGCCCCTGGGGCACATGTTAAGGTGGGGACACAGGCTGTGTGTCACAGCCTGATTGGCCAGCAGTTATTATTATTAATCATTATCAGGCCCCACAAATAACTGCTGGCCAATCAGGCTGTGACACACAGCCTGATGTCCCCACCTTAACATGTGCCCCTGGAGCACATGTTAGAAAAACCCTTATATTATCGCTTGTATACTCTTTCATGTTCAGGTCTGAAATTTGACAAAATGTGTAAAAGTTTATAACCGTGATAAAAGCAAAACTTGTTTTGTAGGCCTGATGAAGGTGAAACGTGACATGGACTGATCATATGCTACCTGAGTAGTAGTAAAGAGTGGTCAAACTAACGTAGAGTCAAAGGTCATTAGGCCCACATGTCACCGCAGTCGCATGCATTTCCCTACTATTCCCAATTTCAAAATGACTAATCAGTTTTCTTTTTGCGGAAAAAACAAGGCAATTCATTCATAAAAGCTGGAGTACTATTATCAACACAAGAGCGGATATAACAGCATGAGGCGTGGTGGCATGCCAAAATCCACTTTTCAATCACATCAAAGTCACCTCATTTTAACATAAACATCCAAAACACCCTTTCACTAATGTCATGCTAAATTCTTTCATTTGAGTCACATCATACCCAATTAAAACACAACACTTGTACACAAAACAAATATAAAAAAGGAAAGAATCAAGAAATTGGCGTACGCCAATATAATGGTTTGGGATTTGGCATTTGGCTTCCGCGATATAGTGGCATGAAAATGGCGGCGTCATTTTGGGTTCCATGTCATTTTGGCGTGACAAAATGCCACCATACCCATCTCTCTAAGGGTACTTTTATAGTTTATACCTTATATCAAGGTCCGTTTGGTTTGTAAATGGGTTTAGGATTTAAATTTTAATTTTAATTTAGATTTAGATTTAAAATCGGATTTGGATTTGAGATAAGAAAGAGAAAAATAATATTAAAATAAATAAGTTATTTATCACATATTATAAAATTAAAAGTTTAAAAAATGTATTTCTAGAAAAGTAGTATTAAAAGGATGAATGATAGGCTGAGTAGTATATGTGGGCCGCAAAGAAAAATAAAAATGCTGCAAATTTTTATTTACCTCACGACTTTTCTAGATTGCATATGATATACGGTGGTTTAGTCCCAATCTTAATATCTAAGCCACTCATAGCTACTTCCTCTTTTTCTTGTGCTGCAGCTTTCTCTTGATATTCCACTTGTTTCATTAAACTGATCACCAAGTCCAATGTTGAACTGATCTTAGGATCTTACGATTTTACGATACTGTAAAGCAAAAATGATCCGGATCCTACATAAGATCTTTGCATGCTTAAGATCTTATAGGATCCCGATCTTGAGCATAGGATCTTAAGATTTAATCCGATCCGATCTTACTTTTCTCGAACCACAAACTCAAAAACTACGAATTTATAGGTTGTGTTCCAATAATTTCAAAAACAACAAGTTAATCTTTTTAAACAATTTATAATATAATTTAAGACAATGTTTCTATGAAACATTCATATAATTTTGTGTTTATGATATATAATAATTTATAGATTTGTATAATATTACAAAGACTATTAAGAAATTGATACTATAGTAGGATCTTACGATCTCAATCCGGCCTTATAATCCCGATCTTGCAAAGGAAAAAACAATCATGGGTAGGATCCCGATCTTGAAAATCTTGCTTATTATAAAAACAATTACCTAAAGCAAACCCTCCTCTATTTATAAATAAAACACTACAGTTAAATTAGTGGAATTTTGCACCAAAAATTTCACCAATTAATTATGATACTATTTTTTAAATGCGGCTACACGAACTACATCTTCACTTCTCACACCACCACCAATTTGTTTCCATTCTCAATATATAACTCTTAGATACTATGCTCTAAAATTCAACTAAGGTGGTATTATGTATGGTCAAAAACAATAAACTGGTGATATACATTAATAAAAGTGGTGCATGGTACCTATGTATTTTTGTACTTTTTGATATAGCAAGTTAAAATTCGGTTACGAATGTAAGAGCATCTCGTGTAATAACACCAATGTTATTAAAAGAAGGTGCCACATTAGCATAACACCAAGAATGACATCAAACCCCCAGTCATTTTAACCATATTTGTAACAGCGAGATCTAGACCACTAAAACACACAAACACAACGTTGAGCTACAACGGCAAGAACGCCACCCCAAAATGGTAATAACTACGTTGGCGTGGTTATAACAACGCCTTGACACCTAGTGCGCCAATGGGTAAAATCATAAATTTCTTGAAACAACTAGTTAGAGATAGGTCCTAAATTACCAAAACTACTTGTGTTAAGAATAATCTTATTCTGTTATATACTTCAGGGACTAATTCTATCAATATTGATTTGTAGTTTTGAGTGACTTTAGGCTTAAGGTGTAAGCTTCTTAAAGATGAAGGACCAGAGATGTCAAGTGGAATTCTTAGCTGGGTATTTAAGCTCAAGATAGGGTTATGATTTCTCATAACCCTAATTCATTTCTCTCTTAAAAGTTTATATGCTCCTCTCTTTCTCTCACTAGAAATCTGTGTTCAATCTTGTTATTTAGTTTTGTTGTAATAGAACAATCACTAATTAGGTAATTGAATCAAACCTGTGTAGCAGTGGTGATTGGTTTTATGTTCTTGATTAAGATCAAATTATTTTGGTTTGATTGTGAGAGATTATTTAGATCTTGAATTGAGATTCAAGATCATTGTTCTGTTTTAATAAAATTTGTTTATGGTATCAGAGCCAGGTTTTCCTTCTGGTTCTGATTTTAAAAATTAGGGTTTTCCAATTTAAGTGTTGTTTGATCAATTAACGATTGTTAATTGATAAAGATTTGATAAGAGAAACGTTTTCTTGAAAACGCTTAATGTTTTGAAAAAAATTAGGGTTTGGGAAATTTGGGGCTTTTAATCTTTGAAGGCTTCTTGGGTTCAATTGACTGTTGTTAATTGATCTGCTGATATTCTTGGTTGGTTTATGGTATTATTGAGGATAAATACCCTAATCTTGAAATTAGGGTTTGGTATTTTGAAATTAAAGATTCTGGGGTTCTTATTGTCCTTTTGACTAAGTGAATCAAAGGATAGTAAGAAGGTATTCCGCTGTTATTGCTGATTGTGTGCTCTGTAACACCTCTCACACTCTATTTCTTTAATTGATTGTTTTAAGATCAAGTTTAGCTGCCCTTGACCTACCACTTAAGTGGCAAGGAAGCCTGAGAACTCTTTAAACTTGTTCTTTGTATTTTTTTCTTTTTTTCTTGTTGTTATATTATTATTTGTAATCATGTCTTTTCATGGTTATTCGGATGGTGAATATGATGCTAGGGGTGATGATGATAATGTTACCTTAATCAGTAAACTTGATGTTAGCCACCCTTTACATTTGCATCCTCATGATTCTATGGCCTTAACTGTTGTCTCTATGAAATTGAAAGGGACTAAGAACTATCAAGTTTGGTCTTGCGCTATGTTACTTGCTTTAGAGGGTAAAACTAAAACAAGATTTATTGATGGTCTTGTAGAAGGTCTAATACAAATAAAGTTTTAGGAAGACAATAGGATAGGGTCAATGCTATGGTTTTAGGATGGATTTTAAACTCTATTTCTGAGAAACTCTTTCTTGGTCAGATTTTTTCAAAAAGGGCTAAAAACATGTTTGGGATGAACTTAAAGAAACTTATGATAAAGTAGACGGTTCTGTGACTTTTAGTTTGCATCATAAAATTCATGCCTTAAGTCAAAATAGGTCTTCTATTACTGATTATTATCATAAGTTGAATGCTCTTTGGAAACAATTTAATGCCTTAATAGAGTTGCCTAGATGTACTTGTCATGCTGCTGATGATTTTAAGAAACAGATTCATTTATTAAAACTTATGCAATTTCTAATCGGTCTTGATGATACTTACATGCAAATTAGGAGTTATATTCTTTCAAGAGAAACTCTTCCCAATGTTAGGAATGCTTATGCTATCATATCCAGTGAGGAATCTCACAGGATTGCTACTGGTAGTGTGTTTGGAACCTCTTAGAGGTCTCAGACTTCTGCTTTTAATGTCAATGCTCCAAACAGAGAGAACTTTTAGAGGTCTCAAGCCTCTACTAGTTTCTCAAGACCTTCTAATAATAATAAACCTAATGATAATGGAAATAGGAGAACTGCTGGGAGTTCTACCTTGGTTTGTGAGAATTATGGTTTCAATGGTCATACTATTGACATATGTTTTAAGATAATTAGATATCCTGCTGATTTTGGGAAAAAAAAAGTTGGTTCAAACCTTAAAGGAAAAAATATTTCTAATAATGTTGTTGGTTCTAATTCTTCTAATGGATTTTCTGATAAGCAAATGGCTACTCTTATTTCATTAATCAAAGAGAATTATGTCAATGGAAAAGGGGTTCACTCTAATAGGGCAGGTACTTATATGAATTCCAGTACTATGTTTAATAAGAATTTTGAGAAATTCTTCTGTTCTAATAGCTCTTTGCATTCTAAGCTTGTCTTTAAAGGGCTAATTACTGATTCAGGTGCTAATCAACACATAACTTACACTGATAAGAATCTTATTGATGTCATTAATATTTCTTACTTAAAAATTAAAGTGACTCATCCTAATGGGACTAAGGCATTTATTACTAGAATTGGAAATATGCCTTTGACTGATTACTTAACCTTATATGATGTTTTGGTTGTGCCTGAATACTGTGTTAGTTTGATGAGTGTTCATAAAGTTGCTAGAGATAGTAAACTTGTGATTGCATTTGATGAAATGCATTGTTATGTGATGAACCAGGATTTGAGGAAAGGAAAAATTCTGGGGACTGGTAAACAAATTGGTGGATTATATTACTTTGATGTAAATCAAGGTATGAATTTTGAGAATTTTAAAACTAATAATGTATGTTTTTTATCTAAACAAACTTGGCATTGCAGACTTGGTCATCCTGCTAACCAAGTCCTAGATGTTTTAAAACCTAGCTTAAATTTTGACAATAAAAAGACTGAGTTAATTTATGACACTTGTCAAAGAGCTAAAAAGATCAAAGAACCTTTTCCTCTTGGTGATCATGTGTCAACTGAATTAGGTGAACTTGTTCATCTTGATTTGTGGGGACCTTATAAAGTCACTAGTAGGGAGGGGTTTAAATTTTTCTAGATCATTGTGGATGATTTTTTAAGGGCTGTTTGGGTTTATTTGCTTAAGTCTAAGACTAAGACTGAAGTTTTCCATAATATAATGGTATTTTATAATCTCATTAAAACTCGGTTTAAGAAAAACATTAAGGTCTTTAGGAGTGACAATGGTTCTGAATTTGTCAATCAACAATTTTATGGTTTCTGTGAATCTAATGGTATTATACACCAGACCTCATGTAGCGATACCCCTCAACAAAATGGAATTGTTGAGGGAAAGCATAGACACCTTCTTAATGTTGCTAGATTCTTTCTTTTTTAGAGAGGGATTCCTTTAAATATGTGGCCTGAATGTGTTCTAACTGCTACCTATTTGATTAACAGATTACCTACCTTTATATTGAATGAAAAGTCTCCTTATGACCTAGTGTATAATAAGCCTCTTTCTCTTAAACATTTGAGATCTTTTGGTTGTTTGGCTTATGCCACTATTCTTAACAATCATGATAAATTTGAAAGTAGGTCTGGAAAGTGTGTTCTTGTTGGATATTCAAATTCTAAGAAAGGGTATAAATTATGGAGTCTTGATAATAAATAGATTATCTATTCTAGGGATGTTAAGTTTTTTAAGGATATATTTCCTTTTAAGCAAAATAACTCCACTGGAATTGATAATCCTGTTCAAGATGTAAATCATTTGAATTTTTTCAACACTAATACTCTTGATGACCTACCTGAAATACCCAATGATGAGGAGAGAAGGAACCCCAACCCTATCAGGTATGGTAATTCACCTTCTCACTCTGGTAGTACTTCTGCATTCTCAAAAGAGAATGATGCAGGGCATTCTCAGGATGCAGATGCCTCTGCCAGTGAGAATGGGAGTTTTGTAGCCGATGAGGAGAATAAAAGTAATTATGAGGGTAATGGTCTTCATGATCAATCTCATGATAATGTCAGTCAAGATAATAATGGTGCTTAAAACTTAAGAAGGTCTTGTAGAACTTTTATTTTTCCAAAAAAATTTAATGATTTTATTATTGATTCAAAAGTAAAATATGGTCTTGAAAAGTATGTTAGTTACTCTTATTTGAGTAAAGGAATTTATTGTTTTGCAACTATGCTTAATAAGGGTGTTGAGCCCAAAACGAAATAATACATAGGAAATTGTTGATCTTCCTGTTGGGAGAAAGGCCATTGGTTCTAAATGGGTTAGGAAAATTAAATACAAATCTGATGGAGAAATAGAAAGATACAAGGCTAGGTTAGTTGCCAAAGGTTTCAATCAAAAGGAGGGAATAAATTTTGATGAAACCTTCTCTTCTGTTGTTAAGATTGTTACTATTACATGTCTGATTAATCTTGCCGTGCTGTGCAAAATGGTTGGTCCTTGTTTTAAATGGATATTAATAATGCTTTTCTGTAGGGTGACTTAGAAGAAACTGTTTATATGACTTTACCTCCTGGTTATTTTCCTGATAATGAGACTAAAGTGTGTAAACTTAATAAGTCTCTATATGGTCTTAAGCAGGCTCCTAGGAAATGGAATGCTAAGATTACTGCTGATTTGCTTGAAAATAATTTTGTGCAGAGTAAAAGTGATTATAGCTTATTCACTAAGTCCTTTGGTGATGTTTTCAGTACTTTGTTAGTTTATGTTGATGATATAATCATAACTGGGAATAGTTTAACTGAAATTGAAAAGGTTAAGCAATTTCTTAAAACAAAGTTTATGATCAAAGACTTAGGGAAGTTAGAATACTTTCTTGGAATTAAGGTTTCAGACACTCCTAAGGGTATTTGTTTGAATCAAAGAAAGTATTGTCTTGAGCTTATTGATGAATTTGGTATACTTGCTAGAAAACTATCTAATTTGCCTATGCAGCCTAATATATCTTTGACCACTGAACCAAGTGATACTAATCCTTTGCTTGATAATGTTACTGAGTATCAAAAGCTTATTGGCAAGCTTATATACTTAACCACTACTAGACCTAATATTGCTTATACAGTTTCTTATCTTAGTTAGTTTATGCATAATCCTCTTAGGAGCCATTTGAAAACTGCTCTAAAGGTAATCAGGTATTTAAAAGGCTCTCCATGTAAGGGTATAAATGTGATTAAAGGGTCTGCATCTAGTATTGATCTTAAAGCATACTCAGATGCAGACATGGCAAGGTGTACTAATACAAGAAGGTCTATAACTGGTTATTATGTATTCATGTTTGGGTCTTTGGTTTCTTGGAAAAGTAAAAAACAAAACACAATTTCAAAATCCTCTACAGAAGCTGCTGAGTATAGAGCTCTAGCTTCTGTAACTTCTGAAGTCATTTGGATTCTTAAGATTCTAAAATATTTAAAGTGTTTTAATCTCTTACCTGTAAAAGTGTTTTGTGACAGTAATTTCGCAATTAAGATTGCTGCCAATCTCATATTTCATGAAAGGACTAAACACTTAGAAATTGACTTACATTTTGTAAGTGAAAAAATTGTTGCTAGAGTAATTGAAACTGTTAAAATAGAAACTGCAAATCATATTCTAACTAAGGGATCAGATACAAAACAACATAATATTTTGTGTTATAAATTAAGGATGACTGATTTGTTTCAGAATAAGATTAAGGGAGGGTGTTAAGAATAATCTTATTCTATTTTATACTTCAGGGACTAATTCTGTCAATATTGATTTGTAGTTTTCAGTTACTTTAGGCTCAAGGTGTAAGCTTCTTAAAGATGAAGGACCAGAGATGCCAAGTTGAATTCTCAGCTGGGTATTTAAGCTCAAGATAGGGTCATAATTCTCATAACCCTAATTCACTTCTCTCTTAAAAGTTCATAAGCTCCTATCTTTCTCTCATTAGAAATCTGTGTTCAATCTTGTTATTCAGTTTTATTGTAATAAAACAATCACTAATTAGGCGATTGAATCACACCTGTGTAGCAGTGGTGATTGGTGATTGGTTTTATGTTCTTGATTAAGATCAAGTTATTTTGGTTTGATTGTGAGAGATTGTTTAGATCTTGAATTGAGATTCAAGATCATTGTCCCGTTTTAATAAAATTTGTTCAACTTTCATGAATGGGTAAATACATAGAAGATTTAAAGAAAGCACATAAAAAGTATGAAAATATATAGTTTTGGTGATTGTAATTTTGTAATTTTCTTGATTATTATTGATAACAAACAATCTATATACAAGATACAAGAGAACATTCTAGACTATGGGCTTAGTCCTAATTACATGACATCCATATTAATGGGCCCAATACAATTTAACAACTAATATAAATATATCGACTAATACGCCCTCGCAGTTTGAGCGGGAGATGTCCGAACAATCAAACTGGTACGAAATTCCTCAAAAAGCGCACACGGTAGTCCTTTGGTGAAAATGTTAGCATACTGGTAAATAGATGGTACATGAAGAACACGAACCTGACCACGAGCAACCATATTACGAACACAGTGTATATCAATCTCAATATGTTTGGTCCGTTGATGTTGAACATGATTAGTAGTCATATATATAGCACTAACATTGTCACAATAGACAAGGGTGGCAGATAATAATGGTGTATGAAGTTCTCTAAGAAGATTACAAAGCCAAACAGTTTTGGCAATAACATTAGCAACACATCTGTACCCAGCTTCAGTACTTGATCTAGAGAGAGTATGTTGTCGTTTGGCTGATCATGAGAGTAGATTATCTCCTAAGAAAACACAATAACCAGATGTAGACCGCTTGGTAGTAGGACAACCCGCCCAATCAGCATCGGTATATGCAACAAGAGAGCCTGTAAGGGATGCATAAATTTGGAGCCCAAAGTCTAATGTGCCACGAACATATCAGAGAACTCTCTTAAGAGCTGCCAAATAAGGCTCTCGAGGATCATGCATATGAAGGCAAACCTGTTGCACTGCATAAGAGATATCTGGACGAGTAAATGTAAGATACTGCAAACCATATGCAAGACTGCGATAGAGAGTAGGGTCAGAAATAGGATCCCCATCATAACTAAGTTTGGATTCCGTGTCAACCGGCGTCCGAGTTGGAATACAATTAGCCATATGAGCCCTTTTCAAAAGCTCTAAAGCATATTTCTTTTGAGACAGAAACATGCCTGTAGAGTCACATGTGACAGAAATCCCCAAGAAGTAATTAAGCGCCCCCAAATCAGTCATATCAAACTCCTTATGAAGAGAGGAGATAATACGTCGAAGTAAATCCATAGAAGATGCCGTCAGTACAATATCATCAAAATAAATCAATAAATATGCAACCTCGGAACCATGTTGATAAATAAACAATGAAGAATCACATCTACTAGAAGAGAAGCCAACACGTAAAGCATAACTAGCAAACCATTGAAACCAAGCACGAGGTGCCTGCTTCAACCCATATAAGGAACGTTGTAACTGATAAACATGATGTGGAAAAGCATTCTTAACATCAAGATGATAAACGGGCCAACCACGAGATAGAGCAAGGCTAAGAACAGTCCGAATGGTAGCCGGTTTAACAACCGGACTAAATGTGTCATCACAATCGATACCAACCTGTTGAGTGCGCCCATTGGCAACAAGCCGGGCTTTGTACCTACTCAAAGATCCATCTGCATGATACTTATGTCTAAACAACCATATAGACCGAATCACATTAGCATTAGGTGGTTTCGGAAAAAGCATCCAAGTACTATTTTTAACTAAAGCATTATATTCATCATACATAGCAGCACACCAATTAGGATTAGACAAAGCAATAGAAGGAGACTTAGGAAGAGGAGAGATATGAGACATATGAAAATTAAAACGAGGGTTAGGCTTAACAGTATCAACTTGAGCACGTGTGACCATCGGGTGAGTTTGAGTTGGAGGTTGTTGGGCTGATGTATTGGCAGGTATAAGGGAATGGGCGGCATGAGATGGGCCAGTAGGTGTTAGAGAGTGGACTGTAGTGATTGATGGTTGTTCTTGGGTCATAGGTGTTGGAGAAGAGTGGTAGGAGTCATTTGTTGGGCTCCGGATGATGGTGGAGTGGTAGGAGGAGAGGTATGATAGATTAAATTACGGGTAAGAGGAGATGGGTTAAGAAATTCATAAGATGGGGGGGGGGAGTTGATTGTTGAAATAGAGTCGTAAGGGAATTGGTTTTCGTCAAACGTGACGTGCCAATAAAGTATAATTTTATTAGTGGAAAGGTTAAGGCAATGGTATTCACGGTGGTAGGAGGGATATCACAAGAAAATGCATGGAGTGGCTCGAGGGGCTAATTTATGAGGTGAATCAAGGTGTGGATAGCATAGGCATCCCAATGTTTGAAGACGAGAATAGTCAGTCTCCTTTTGAAATAATTTTGTGTATGGTATGTCATTGTTAATTGTTGTTGAGGGAAGTAGGTTAAGAAGGTAGGAAGCCATATGAAGTGCCTCGACCCAAAATGTAGGCGGAAGGTGGGCATGAAAAAGCAGGGTACGGATGACATTGTTGATCGTTCTAATCATCCGCTCTGATTTCTCGTTTTGTTGAGAGGTTCACGGACAAGAAAAACAAAATTGAATTCCATTTTTCTCAAAAAGGTAAAGTAGGTTGGTGTTATCAAACTCACCACCATGGTCACATTGAAAAGCTTTAATTTCACACTTAAACTGGTTTTTGACATAAGAGCGAAAATGTAGAAACTCTTGAAACACATCAGATTTATGACGTAATGGATAAATCCATAAGTAATGAGAAAAGTGATCAAGAAACAATACATAATATTTAAAACCACCAACACTAACAATAGGAGAAGTCCAAATATCAGAATGAATAATATCAAAAGAAGAAGAAACACAAGTATTCGAACTGACAAACGAAAGCTTTACATGTTTGCTAAGTTACAAGCATGACAAATATGTGAAGACTTCTCTTTATTGCACAAAATATAATTACGAGAAATAAGAGATCGTAGCACTTCCGCACTGGGGTGTCCGAGATGTTGGTGCTACGTAGTAGGACTGATAGAAAGCAAAGTGTTGATCCCTTCTTGACAGATCTTACTTAGCTTGTTAAAGCTTAGTTATATTGGATAGATCCAAGACAACTATAGTAGAAACTAAGATTGTAAATATCACAAACTATGCGGAATCTAGTTTGCAATACTAAGAAGAACAATGAAACAGTAAAAACAAGATCTTTCAATATATTAAATACTATTTTGAGTTACAGAATAGCTATGAATACTAATGGGATGCTTGGTTGAAGGTATTATAAGGCGAGGAATGGGAATGATAATGAATAAATATGGTTGGTTGAATATAATGCAATGCTTCATTACCCAATACTAAGTAATCAACCATTACCCTATAAAATGGGAGGAATAAACTTTCATTACCCCATGACTCTAACCCACTAACTTCCCCCCTCCCTCTACTTCATATTTACATTACATTTATTAAAGAAGCATCTTCTTCACTACTCCATTATTATTTTTTATTAACATATCATGAATCATGAATGTTTATAAAATGTAATTTCTGTCCCTTTTAAACTAAAGAGATTTCATCTTGTTATCTTGTATGATGACGTACGTTATTGATTAATGATCCATAATGCCTTCTTCTAAAATTCATCAATCAACATTGTTGATAATATAGTCAGTTAAACAACAAACGAATTTGTCTGTTACTACCATTCAAATCATTAATGGAGACAATTCTATGTGTTTTTAGGTATAAAAAAGTTTCTTTTTGACCTGGTATTTTTCATTCCTTGGTACAATACCAAGCACCATTAATATAATGAGAATACCCTTTGCTATTGCATTGCATTCCCATTTCTATTCCCTTTGCCATTCCTTGATTTGTGCCAAGCATGCCCTAACTATAATTGCTATGCAAACTATGAATACTAATATGAAAACTGATCTAGATCTATGCCGTAGGGTTCCTTTTATAAACTAAGGAAACCCAAATGGGCTTACAAAATGCGTCAAGTGATTATGATCTTTTCTATAAGTAAAGATAATCTCTTAAACAAATAAGTTTATACATATCTTCATTACAAATAATTGATACTTATCTTCATAAGTATTCTTGTTCTTCAGTCAACCTTTATCTCTTCTCTGATATGTCTTTTGATCTCATCTCTGACAACATTAATCATTACAGTAGTTGTAATTACTCAGCAGTTGTAACTAAGCACAAACAGCATTAACTACTTAAAAGTTTACTCTAGCAGTACTAACATACACTAGCAGTACTAACTTTTGTACTAGCAGTAGTAACTACTTAGTATATTTTAAGTCTTCATCTATGAGCAGTGTTAACTTCTACTAGCAGTAGTAACTTTATACTAACAGTACTAATTATACTATCATTAGTAACTAGCAGTAGTAACTTTTATACTACCAGTACTAACTACTTAGCATAATTTTCATTAGTATTACCAGCAACACTAAGTTATGCTTGACAGCACTAATATATACCTGAGCAGCAGTAACTCTAAGAATATCTTGAAGTCTTTTAAACCCAACAATCCTCCCCTAAACTTGATGTTCATCTTTTGAATCTTCAAGTTTCATTAAAAGTCTTCACCATCACCAGGAGGATGCATTCAAACACTTCATTGACCCTTTTCCTGCTTTGTCATGAGCTTGAGTAGTTGATAACACATCTCATTCTAAAAATCATCTTGAAGTTTCTTGTTCAGCATGTCTGAGATTGTTATTAGTGTAAGGGGATATCTTTTCTCAACTAACATAAAGATATGTAGATTTCTAAACCTTACAAAGTGTACTCCATAGTTATCAAACAGCTTTTAAACAGTCACTTTGTACCCTTGTAGATTTCTCCATACTTTACTTTTTATGTCAGGTTCAAATATTACTTTCAAATCACCCCATAACACTCTTTCATAATCCTCCTCTGGCCTTGTATTCTTATGTTTAGCTTTAACCAACTTCCAGAGGGTCTCCAAGTCTTCTCTATCAATACACTGAAGCATCTTTATCACTAATGAATACCTTTTTGAGCTTCTATCAGCCCTTATTAATTTAAAGTATCCCATCCTTCTATCTTTATCAATCTTGTATTCAACAATCACTAGAGGCTTAGTAGCTAGAGGTATAACATCAATTGCTACCTTATCATCTTTAACTATCTCAATATGCCTTTTCATCTCTGCATCCTCTTGATCATCTTTTTCAACTTCTACATGCTCATCTGTCTTCTGCTTCTTTGACATATCAGATTCAAGTTCATTCCTTGCTCTTTTAGAGCTTTCCTATGTTCTTGTCTCACTGACTTTCACTACTTCTAAATTCATGTCCACAAAAGTATTTACTCTTTTCATTTCCTTTTCAAACAACTTCTAGATTTCATCATAGCTTTTGCTCTTCAACTGACTATGTTTGTATCCAGCTATATTTTTCAAATAGGTGGACATTTGATTTCCTTTTTGAGCTTTGGTAGGTGGCATTCTTCTTATCTCTTCAGCTCTAAGCTTTGCAAAGTGTTTCTTTCTGTTCATGAGCTCTACAAACAGCCTTGATCTTTCCTCAATGGTTATCTCTCCTTGTTCTTCTGCTTGTAGCCTCTGAGCTAATTCAAAGTCTGCCTCCATCATAGCTTGTGTGTTATCCCATGATTCAATCAAAGCTATGTTGGCTTCTTCTTCCTTTTGCCTTGCAAGCCTCTCTTCTTTAATAAGTTCATCTTGTAACTAAGCTTCAATATTTCTAGCCATTTCTTCATCAAGAGCAACTTTATCTTTCTTCTTTAGTGGCACTCCAGGCTCCACCATTTTTCCTTTGCCCTTTTCTTTTACTTGTAGAAGTTGTGATTGTAAAGAAGAAAGTGTTTTTGTAGATGTAGGTACTTGTTCTTCCTGATCATGAAATATGATTCCCTTAGACCTTGGTCTAACAGATGTAACTATTGTAGCAGCAGTTGTAACAGGCTTGGGTTGTGCAGTTTTGATCTCAATCAAAGTTTGAGCAAGAGTCAATTCATCTGGAATTTCAAAACTAGCACTGACAGTAGTAACTACTTCAACAACACTAACTGGTATTGACTTTGTAGTTGACTTTGTAGTTGTAGCAACACTAACTACAGGCTCTTTAACCACCTTTTCAAACTTAATTCCTTGCTCTTCCAACACACCTGTATCAAACATCAGGTTGTCATCATTCATCTCTTGAGTTTTATCCACCAAAGTTACTTCTGCATCAGCATCAAGATCTTTAATTTTCCTCCCCTGTTTGGATGCATCCTCCTGAGCACCCAAACTGGCATCATTAGAGGATTCTACCCTGCTAGAGGAACCAACCTTTCTTAACCTTCTTAGCCCTAAAGTTCTTGACTTCCTTCTCTTTTCCAACTGCTTGACTCTCTTCTTTAAACTAGCAATCTCCTTTGCTTGAGCAGTCTTGGCTTTCTCCAAATCAAGGACCTTCTCCTGTAGGTTGGTACATAAATTCATCAATTTAGAAAGTTGCATACTATCCTTACCACTTTGAGGTGGATCATAGGAAGGGGTAGATACATGAGCCTCATCAGTAACAGGCTCTGTAGGACCACTGTCTTTCCTCTGTTTTCTCCTTGACTTATTCTTTTGAGGTTTAGATGATGACGATTGAGAAATAATGGTTGTGGAATGGGAATCAAAAGGAGCAGCTGAATCTTCACCTATATCTTCTGTTGATCCCTTCTTGACATATCTTACTTAGCTTGTTAAAGCTTAGTTATATTGGATAGATCCAAGACAACTATAGTAGAAACTAAGATTGTGAATATCACAAACTATGCGGAATCTAGTTTACAATACTAAGAAGAATAACGAAACAGTAAAAACAAGATCTTTCAATATATTGAATACTATTTTAGTTACAAAATAGCTATGAATACTAACTATGATTGCTATGCAAACTATGAATACTAATATGAAAACTTAATGTGAAAACTGATATCTAGATCTATGCCTTAGGGTTCCTTTTATACACCAAGGAAAACCCTAATGGGCTTACAAAATGCGTCAAGTGATCATGCATATCTATTCCTAATATAACTCATGCATATCACTTTAGCAGTACTAACTATATAACAAACGGTACTAACTAACAATACTAATAATTTAGCAGTACTAACAATTTGTACTGACAGTACTAACTAAGCTTGACAGTACTAAGTCTTCTCATGGCAGTACTAAGTTGAATCAGCAGTACAAAGTTGTAGAAGTCCTTAATTCCTAACAATCCTCCCCTAAACTTATGATTGCCATTCAAATCTACAAGTTTCTCTGAATTAAACCATTTGTGCTGAGAGGATGCTTCTAAACATTTTACTGTCTTGGTCTGTTTGCTAGTATAAAGATTTTCCTTAAAAGCTCATATGCCATAACTGAATATTCATCCACTTGCAGCTTGTTACTCAACATCAAAGTCATAAGTGCTCTTGTTAATGGATAATTTTTCTCAACCAGCATGAAAATATCATGTCCTCTCTCTGTAGACACATGATGAACAACACATGTATCATATGACCTCCATTTCAAAGGATCATGCATATACCTTTGAAGCTTCCATAGATAATCATCATCATCTGGTTCAAATAACCTCTTTAACTCTACCTAAAGTTCTCTTTCTTTATCTTCAGTAGGTTCTGTTGAGTTGAATCTTTCATGAACTAGACTCCATAGTTTGACTAGATCATCCCTGTTAAAATTCTTTAGCATATCTTCAAAGATCTGATATACCTATGTGTGATTACCTACTCTGATGATCTTCTAATACATTCTTGAATCTTTAGTGTAAACTTCCCAATCAATGATTGGGTATTTAGTTTGTAGGGCTTCAACATTCATCCCTTCTTCTGGAACTATGATCATTAGCCATTGTAGTTATTCTTGAGACACTTCATCTTTTGATTCTTTAGCTGGTTATGAGCCTTCTCCTATCTTTTGTCTCTTGGCACTTTCTTGATTAAGTTCTTGTTCAGCATCTCTCTTTGAGCTTCCAGCTACAACTTTAGGAACTGTATCATCACTCTCCATTGGAGTAAAAGTATTTACCCTATTCATTGTGGTCTCAAATAACTCTTTGATCTCATCAAAGGAAAGTTTCTTCAATTGTTGTATAGTGTGACTCCCCATATACATGATATAATTACACATGTAAGTCCTTTGTTGAGCTTGATTTATGGGCTTGTTCCTTCTTTGTTCAGCTTTTTGTTGGGCAAATTTTCTCTTTCTTTCATTTATAAGCTCTACAAGTAATCTTGCCTTGTCAGTTTTAGAGTATCTTTCTCTTTCTTATGCTTGTAACCTGTGTGCTAACTCTTCATCAGCTTTAATCTGAGCTTGTATGTTATCCCATTCTTTAGCATTGAAAGTGCTAGCTTCTTCATGAACTTTGGCTATCCTTTGCCTTTCTTCTTCATTAAGTTGTTCTTGTAATCTCAGAGCTTCTTCCAACCCAAGTCTTTCTTGCTCTAGTTGCAACTTTGTGTTCTTCTGAACAGGTTCAGCTTCTTTCATAATAGCTTTGCCTTTATCTTTTCTTTTTGCTGCACTTCTTCTGATATACACTAAACTTTCAGCAGCAGTTTTAACTTCAGGGCTGGCAGTACTAACTTCTACACTAGCAGTACTAATTGGTACATTAGCAGTACTAATATCAGGCTCAGCAGTATAATCTTATTTAGGAGCAATAAACTCAAAATTAGGTTCCTCAAAATCATGCTCATGCCTCCCCTGAGTCTATGCACTCATCTGTACTAGAGTAATTCCCTCATCTTCTTCAATCTGAGCAATCTTCCTCCCATGTTTAGAATGATCCTCTTTATTATCTTCATCATCATAAATCACAAGTCTGACCCTTCTTCTAGCTTTTCTTGACTTTACTTTGTGCTCTAACTTCTTTACTTTCATGATAAGCTTAGTGTAAGCATCACCATATGTCAGTTTGGTCCGCTTTAAGTCAGATTCCAAAGTCTCCACTTTCTTGGATAATGTGGTACAAAGAACCATCAATTCATTAAGTGTCATACTGCCCTCATCACTTCTAAGTGAGTGAACTCTTAGGAGAGGTGAATCATGGGGCATGGTAGCAGCCTTTTCTGCAACATGGGTTGTTTGTATAGATGGTGTTGAAGTTGGTGGCTATAAGGTAGATGGAGCACTGATGGGTGTGTGATGGGACTCAACTGGGATTGTTGATCCTTCACCCTATAAAATCTGATCCTGAACAAGCCTTGTTTGAAATAATGGAGTGTCCACCCTAGTATATCCCTTGGAAGCTCTTTTCATATTGCTAAACAGTTTTTGTGTAAGGGTAGGAGCAATATAAAGTCTTTTATGAGGTAGAAGCAATATCTTGTGCTTGTTCAAAAAGATTTGTATAAATCTTGGATACATTAAAATTTTTGTCTTACTATCCAAGTTTTTCACCATGGCATCAAAAATCAATTTGGAAAAATTAAAGGTTCTGTTTGTGGCCAAGCAAATGATAGCAGTTGCTATATTGCTACTAAATTATTTCCAAGCAATTTTCTTAGAACTTAAGCAGTGAAGGATGGTATGAATAAAAAATTTCCACTAAGGGGAAACGTGTCCCTTTTGAAAAGTAAAGTTATCAGAATTGGACACATACCCCCATTAGAGCAAGTTGCTCAAAAATTTATAAAGTAGGCAAAGTACTAATACCATCAGAATCTTCTAACTTGAGATGTCTTCTAATAGATGCCTCAGAAACAACCTTGACTTTCCCATCTATTATAACAGTGATTTCCATGTCTCCATTCTTAAGTGTGCTTGCAGAAGCAGTTTGCCAAAATTGTTCTATGAGAGAGACATAGATAGTTGGACTTTCAGTGAGGGCATACCTAATGTGACTTGCAGTGAGAAAATCAATTATCTAATAAAATCCTTCACTTCCTTCTGACTTCTGTAAGTAGGAAACCATGTTGTGCTTGTCGTAGAAATCTAAATTCGCCATTAGATGAAGAGAAGTTAGATTAGGGTTATGGGATATGTTTGTATATGAGAGTATGTGAGATTGGCAAAGTTAATTGCGATTATATAGAGAGCACTTAGGGTTTTGATTGGACCGACTGGATGAAATTTGTTCTTATCTTGAAGAAAGCTTATGATTTTATAGAAAGATCATGAATTCTCCAAATTAGTCAAACCTATAGACAAAGTTGTTGGCGGAAATTTCACAACGACTATATTTAATTAAGGAAATTCTATTATGCCTCAAACAGTACTAACGGTCACCCACCAGTACTAATTTTAGCCTAACAGTACTAACTATAAGTCCAGCCGTATTAGCTTTACCCAGCAGTATTAAGATATTCCTTGCAGTACTAACTTAATAATGGCAGTGTTAAGTTTATGCCTAGCAGTATCAACTCTAATTCTGTTCCAACAAGCATTTCCATCATAAATTTAGATTCTTACAATCTCTTTTTCTATTTTTCAGCTCACTAAATCTCTTATTTCATTTTCTTACCAATTCACTCTTTCTGTTTTTATCACACAACTCTCTTTCTGTTTTTCAGCTCACTATATCTCTCTTTTCTTTTTCTTACCAATTTAGACAGTTTTGTATAATGTTCCATCAATTCCATTAGTTTCAGGCTATCCTCCCCACTTCCAAGTGTGTTAACTCTTGAGAGAGGTGGATCATTGGACTGTTTAGATGCAGCCTCAAACCTAGTTTAAGCTTCTGCACTCCCCAATATAGTATCTTGGCACCTGAGACCACTATCTGAATCAGTTCCTTAAGGAAAAGATTCATTGCCATAGATTGGGTCCTATTTATGTTACCACTGTCCAAAAATCCCTTGATCCTGTAAAGCATATTGTGGATTACCCTGCACTCAAAATAAGAGAATTAGTTTCTCTTAGGGACCCAAGCCGTCACTGACTTGAGTCTGCCTTGAGGATCAACATAGTCAAATCTTTTAGGCATGTATGATCTACTGTCTTTGGAGATATGGTCAATTACTTTTCCTGTTGGTCTCCAAATCTAGCATGCTAAGGACTTAACAGCATTTTCTTCATGTCCCTAAATAGCACTAACTACTGCTTTTGTCCAAGTAGTAGTTACATTGTTTACCTTAGTAGTATTAACTTTTTCTTTACAATCACTGTTTTTAGGTGTTGTTCTTTGATAAATAGTCCTCTTAACTGATGAATGTGACTTATGAAAAACATTTGAACATGTTTTTGCACCATTCATAGTTGGTCTATGTCGGAACCAAATATCACTTTCACTTCATTATTGAAACAAGAAAAATAAGATGAGATAAAATGGAAGAATTGTAGAGAGAATTTAGAGAGAGAAAGTAGAGAGAAAAAAAGAGTTGGTTAATTCTTGCAAATGAGAAATGA
>BQNB010075044.1:0-31596 GCA_026074375.1 Tanacetum coccineum | reverse complement strand
ACACAAGAATATATCTTGTTCCATCTCTTAATATGAAAGTGTTTAGTAATATGAAGAGGTCTACCAAGGGATTTTCAGGCCAGGAGGTTGCTTTATTCCCCAATATGTTAGATGTCACTGAACCCTCAACTTTACCTTCCAGAATCACATCTTCACCTTCCCCTACACCTTCACCTTCACCTGAACCTACCCCGGCTCATACACCATTACCTACACTACCATCACCTACTCAACCCTCACCTACTTAACCCTCACCCACACAACCATCACCAACACAACCTGGATCAGAACACCATCTTCCTATACCCCATGACTCACCTCTCCATGCTGTTCACTCACATGGAAGTGATGAGGGTAGTTTGAAACTTCAAGAATTGATGAATTTGGTTACAACACTTTCTGACAGGATTAGAGTTTTGGAGGCTGACTTGATGAAGACAAAGAAAACCTACAGTTCTGCTTATACTAAGCTGATTCTCAGGGTCAAGAAGCTAGAGTCTCAGATAAAGATTGGGAAAGCAAGGAGACAAGCTAGGGTTGTTCTTTCAGATAATGAAGTCTTTGAAGATGATTCTTCTAAACAGGGGAGGAAGTTATCTGATGCAGAGGGTCAAGAAAAAGCAAGTACTGACACTGAACTATTTATTCAAGAAGTGACTCCAACTGAAGTCATTCAAGATCAAGAGGGTAGTGAGAAAGCAAGTGATGAAGTTAGTACTGCTGGTGCAAAGAAAGGTACTGCTAGTGAAGAAGTTCCAATAGTTAGTACTGCTGAGGTAAACCTTAGTACTGCTGGAGGAACTGTTACATATTCAAGAAGGAGTGCTGAGAAAAGATCAAGACAAGATAAGGGAAAAGCCATATTGATAGAGGAAGAGCCCAAGAAGAAGTCTAAGAAGGAGCTTGAGCAAGAAAGGTTAAGTTATGCTGAAGCAATCAGACTTGAAGAACAAATGAATGAGGAACAAAGAGCTCAAATTGCTAGAGATGAAGAGATTGCTAGACAGTGGGATGAAGAAGAAAGGAAAAGAGCTATGGATGAAGCTAAGTCTACTAAGAAGATTGACTGGAATGATCCTTCAGTCATCAGATATCATTCTCTAAAAATGAAGCCAAAGACAATTGCCCAAGCAAGAAGAAATATGATCAAATATTTGAAGAATCAAGGGAACTTCAAGATCAGTGACTTCAAGGGAATGTCTTACAATGACATAAGGCCAATCTTTGAAAAGATTTGGGATTTTAATCAAAATATTGAGCCTATGGATGCAGAGCATGGAAGTGGAAAGCAAAAGTCTCCTCAAAAATCTCCTGAGAAGTCTCCTGAAAAAATGAAGTCTCCTGAAAAGATGGAAGAAGATGATGTGGTTAAAGAACCTGGAGCAAAGAGAAAGAAGTCCATTCCTAGAAAAAGCACAAGGAAGAGACAAAAGCTAGAAGAAGATGCTGAGAAAGATGAACTCAAAGGATTTTTGGATATAGTACCAAGAGAAGAGGTTCCTATAGAGGTTGAATCTATATCTACAAAGTTTCCAATTGTGGATTGGAAAACTTATGTTTTGACAGAGACTTTCATGTATTATCAAGTATTTAGAGGAGATGGCAGTTCCAAGAATTATAAGATATTAAGTGAGATGCTAGAAGACTTTGATAGACTAGATGTAGAAGAATTATACAGATTGGTCAAAGATAGGTATAGTGATTCAAGTCCAGAAGGTTTTGATCTGATGCTTTGGGGAGATCTACACACATTGTTTGAACCTGATGAAGAGGATGAGATTTGGAAAGATCAGCATGAATACAAGTTGCTAAGCTGGAGATTATATGACTTCTGTGGTATTCACATTTTGTTGATGGAGAATGGGTTAGCAATTTATAGGTTGACAGAGAAGAAATATCCTTTAAGCCAAGAGATGATCTCCAAGATGTTGAAGAAGAAGCTAGAGGTTGATCATGAGAGTTCACACATGTGATTGAACTTCTAAGGTTTATAAGATTCAAATGCAGAAGTGAAAGTCGAAGATGTTTGAAAGTATCTTCGGCAAAGGAAGAAGACATAGAAGATTTTATTCAGAGAAAACTTGATGATATGAAGGACATCAGCAAGTTATAGGTGGAGGATTGTTAGGCAAATAAATCTTCAAAGACTTTTTTATAACTGCCAACTGTACTAAAAGAGTTAGTACTGCGCAGTAATGATTTAGTAATAGCCAATGTATTACTTAATAATGTTAGTAGAAGGAGTTAGTATGCTGATTGGTTTCAAAGCTTGTGAACTGAAGTGTGAGAATGCGTTGGATGATTATTTCGGATGTTTATATTTTGAATTGTCAACTGATCCTAATAGATAGGTTGTTATCTTTGTAAAGGGATAGCCTTGTATTCTATAAAAGGAGGATCCTATGTGTAGTATTCACTAATAGAACTCTTTTTAGAATTACTTATCAAGTGATAGAAATAATTAGAGGGAAAATGTATTTGTGAGCCTGCAAGGTTTCGTTGTATAGTTTCTTCAAGAGTAATGTATTATTTTATCTCAGGAGTGTAAGCAGTTAGTTATCTGGGTTGTGTTTGTTCATGTTGGTTCTATCTTGCCTAACTTGGTCATTAGTTCCATTATTCATCGTAAACTTCTCTAGAATATATAAGGTAGATTCCGCTATTACACTTCTGGGTTATACATTACAAAGTCTCATCTTTGTTAATCTTAGGATTCTTCAATTATTCAGTGGTAACAATCTTTACTTTCATAGAGAATTTCGATCATGGCGTGGCTGATCAACAATATTGTATCTTTTGAATAGGGTGTAGGAGCTAATTTATATCATTTTTTAACCGTTCTGCGCTTTATTTTTGGAATTTAATAAAGTATAGAAATAAAGGTGCTAGAAAGACGCATTCGCGGTATATGAATTTATATGAAATCTTGAGATATACAAAATTAGGAATAAGGGAGGAAAAGTAAGTACATACAATTAGCTGTTATTGTGTAGTTTTAGAATTCATAATCTTGTAATTTGCTAATGAGCTTGTTTTATGCTTTTGGCTTGGGAGGTGAAGTCCAAAGGATCGTATAAATTTATCCATCGTGGACACGTTATGTTACTTTTTGTTTCGGTATCCTATAAGTTATCATTGAAATAATGAAAGCTATTCTTAACTTTTATGTCATACACATGAATTTAATTGAGAGTTGAAAATAAACATAAAAATCAAAAAAAATGGGCAAACGTGGGGGGTCATAATAGGGGTGCGTGCGACTTAAATGATTTTTGATAACTTTTAAAATGATTTTTTTCATGTTCTTGTGTGATTGTGAGGGGTAATATGTTAAAAGGGATAAAATACTTTATTTCCATGTGAATGGCTTTTTACTTTTCATTGGTCGTGGGACCAACACAATGGTTTCAGTGGGGGAAATTGTTGTTGAGCTTAGGTAATAAATACACCGTGTGTTTGATACCCGTAAAAACTGTATTAAATGGACTAAAATGCTAAAATATGCTTTATTATATTGACATTTGGTTTTTGTTTGCGTATCGTTTTTATGTCTTGCAGGTTAAAGGAGTGAAAAAGGGTGCTATTAAAGAACGGGAATGTATACGGTCTATATTTGGTCAAGTCTAAATTATATCTACTCAAGCAAGATAAAGTCTGTGAAAAAAGTTCTCCGAGCATATCAGTCGGAAAAAGTGTGAAAAACTGTTCTACGGTGCCTTCGGATTTTATTTGCGCGACAGCACGTAACCATTTGTTTTGAGTCGGGCATATGCAATTCATTGATAAGTCCATAGATAACAAAAGGCCTATTCAAGTCAAACTTCCTCAGATTATAATTATGATTTCTTAATTATAGATCAATAAAAAATTGAGATGTATGTTGTTGCACATCTACATTCACGTGAAAGGCTTAAGTAAAAGCTAGCAATGGTCTATCAATGACTTATTCCACTAGGGAAGTCATTTCGGCGAACCACTGGACCTACACGTGGCTATTCTATTTCTTGTTTAATTTCATGATATTGAGCCCAACTTAGCGAAACTCCCACTTAGGGCGTATCGACTACCCTGTTACTTGAGAAAAATTCCCCTACACTTGCTTACCTTAAGTATTTATTACTCGAGAAAAATGTTCTGACGTAGACTTGAAGCTGTCTCGTTTCTGGGACACACTTATTTTTCCAGCAGTTGTAATATTTTTGAGCGGTGGATCAAATCTCTTACATTCTTTCAACGATTCCGACGGGAACAAGAAATGCTAGCCACACTTATGATTGGCTAACTAAATATATAATGATGGGATGGTCAACTTTTACACTTTATCCCCTTCTCTTCTTCACTCTTAAATTATGATGCCTTCCTCTCAACTTGAGGGTTAGTTTTCTATATTATTTTTTAGTTTAGAATTGTTAGTTTGTTTGCTTATAAAATTTTGTAATAGCTTATTTTACTTTTTACGGCTCTTATTGTAGACCTTTCTTATTGCAAGATTAACTGACGATGATGTAATAGAAGTGGTTTAAAATTCGTTGGAGATCTTGTTTTGCCTTTTGATTGATTTAATCGTTTGCATATTCTTTGCTTTCTGTGAGTGCTCTTATTTCTATAAGCTGAGATTTCGTTGCTTATTTCCAGTTATTGATTCAAAAGTCTTTTTAATAGAATCTTTATTAAAATGATTCCTCCTTAAGCCTTTAGCTCATTCGAATCATTTTCTAAGCTTTTTTTCACTTTTTGATAATAATGAAGCTACTAGAATAAGGTTACGTAATATCTGCTTCATTTTATGTGCTTATTCTGGTTTCTGTTCTTTGCAGAAGCTATTATTTTCTGTCTTAATGAAGTTCTTATAGTAGCTTTTGCACTTTCATTTGAGCTTATATTGTCTATATCAAATTTTTGTGTGCTTATTTGCTTAATCGATTCTCAGTTTGTTCCATTTATGTTCACTTAGCTCTTAACTGATTCATGTTAATGACGTTTTACATTATCTTTATTGATTAGTTTTGGAGCATATCTAGTTTGATATTTTGTTTATTTAGTCATTTATGTTGTAGATCTCGAATTCATTTAGATTATTATTAAGGTTTATCTCATTTTTTTTATGTTAGTTGATATAAATCATAGTTTGCGTTCATTCGATATTATAGTGTTAAGGTGTTTACGGATTATAGACGTTCTATTAAAAATGTTGTTAGCTTAACTCTTTGTAAATAGTTAAGATCGTTTAGTTTATTTATCGAGGTAACTTGTTCAAGAGCTTATATCATTTTTTAGGTGAGGGGATTTTCTCGAACTGTTTTCTAACTAACTCGTGGCTTATAATGATTGCATTATTTTTTTGAATAAAGCTTGTTGCCTAATATCCTTCGTAAATAAGTTTTTAGTTGTGCAATTGTTTTGCAAAATTGATAAATTGGGCTACAGTTTTAAAAAGGGATGCGTTTGGTTAGTAGAATCCTAATTGGGCTTCATTTGCTTGAATTAGGCCAAGTAGGATTAAAGTAGGATTAAGATTGGGCCACGTTAGTGTAAGAAAATAGAATAGCACAAATTTAAAAGTGAATAATTATGATGAAAGTTTGTTTATTATTAACAGTTTTTTTTTATTTTGTGTTTATGAGTTGCTTATTGGTACCGGTTAACTCATGAGGCGTGGAGCTTACGGGTTTATTTAGCTAGACCGAATTTAATTATTTGTTTTACCTAAATAAATCGGGTGGTATCTTTTATTAAATTAAAAAAATTTGCGGGTCTCCTATTCGGTCGCACATTTTCTAATCCTTTTTGTCAATACTTAGAGTAGAATTTCATCTCTTATCGTTTTATAATATGTTTCGCACACTATTTGATTTTTGCCATGTTAGTGTTAGAATTATTTTTATCTTTTTAATGTTTATCACGTTTGCCATGTTTAGTACGTTGGATCTTATTGTCATTTAGTGTTTAGAAATTAGAGCGGATTTAAAATATGATTAGAGATTATTAATTTGCAACATTTATTTAGATTGAAGTTTTTTTTAATTAAAAAATTATTTTCTATATAATATATAAAAAAACTAAAAAAAACTAAAAAAACGTACTAGAAATAAATCATAAATAATTTCTTTTAATATATGATGTTATTTTAGATGTTTGCTTTTTTAAAAGTGAAATTATTTGTGCTTGCTTATTTTGTCCGTTTAAAGATAGGTCGTTTTTGCTTAATGAATTTACTTGTTTAGTGTTGTTTTTATTGCTTTGCTCGGTTTTTTATGCTTTTTATTTACTTATCATTATGCAGCTAGAAGGATTGGAACCCCAAAACACAAATCATTTTAAACTATTCTCTAAGCGCTAATCTATGGGATCTTACCTTAACCAATTTTCTATTCACACTTCGTCCTGAGGGACAAGACCCGAGGTTTTTTGAGACGACTCTTGGTTAAAAGTGTTTATTTCTCGAAACCCGACTGGAATCTGATACTATCTTACTATAATTGCTATCTTCCTTATTATACCGTCATATTTCATATTATATTATACTATATATCTATTTAATATTATGTGTTGTGTATATACTATATATGTGTATAAAAGGCGGATCACTCTTTGGCGCCGTTGCCAGGGAAGTGTGTTATGATTATCGTGTTTCGTTCAAAGATTAGCTTTTTGAAGAACCTTTCTTGTGAAGTTTTTTTTCTTGTTATAAAAATATATAAAATACAAAAAAAAATACTTGTTACTTTTATTAGTATAATTATAATATAAAACCAAAATTTTAAAAAAAGACAGAAATAAAACAAGAAAAACTCCAAAAAAAATAAAAAAATACAAAAAAAACATTTGTTAATAAAAGAAATATAAAAAATCACAAGTTGGTAAAAAGAACACAAACAATAATACTTCAAATGAAGGTTTTTCCATAAGAAAGTTACCACAACTCTCGAATAAAAAATCTTAAAAACTTTGCCTTTTGTTGTCAATTGCGGCTACTATTACGGCTCACTTTGAAGTTAAACACTTTTAGAGAGATACCGTAAAGCTTGTTGATTATTAGGTTTAAGTTATTCGATCTCATTTTGTCCTTTTAAAAAATATGTTGTTTAAAAAAAAACTTGAAAAACAAAAAATAATCTTCTTTTTCTTCTTATCCATTTAATTCTTTTTCTTAACTCCTCTAATTTGTTTAATTCTTATGGCGTCATTCGACTATCGTTTAAATCCCGTTTACGCGAAGATTAAGTAGCAATGCTCGTCTTACCCCCCCCCCCCCCCCCCCCCCCCCCCCCCCCATTCCAACCCCCCCCCCCCCCCCCCCCCCCCCCCAATTGTGTTCCTTTTGTACACTAGAAATGTGGTTGTTCAAAAATAGATGTATTGAAGACAAGTTTCTTGTTCCCGTAACCGACTCTGTCTCAGACACTCACCCCATTAGTCTTGAAAAAAATTGTGTCTCATTTGGTGAGACCCGCGGTTCATGGTATTTAATATCTCCTGGTCAAAAATTTGCTCTAATACGACGACATTGGGGGAAGTTTTTCTAAAACCTTCCTAAAAACACTTCAAGTATAAATGACAAACATCGAACATTGTTAGTGCACATAAAGAGCCTGAGTCGTCAATCAAGAACATCGTGGTAAAATTCTAACTGAAGTCCACCACCTGACCATAATTGTTGTGACGACGTGTGGTGATTCGTTAAGACGATATATATTTGTCACGAATGTACTTGTAGTCTTGTGGTAAGGTGCTCATTTTGTTTCAATTACAGATCAACGTAAATTACGCATTTATCTCTTAATCCGGAACAATGCTACAAATCAAAACCTTGATGAGCTTCTACAAAATTTTGCAAAGTCGCAGCATACAAACACTCGCGTCTGTTAGATACATGCAACAATGTGGTTGTTAAGCTGTATATGTTGAAAGTTTTGTTTGTTATTGTTCTGTTTGGTAAATGAATCACCAACTCAATTTTTTCAAGACTCCGTATCTCTCTAACGATAATCTCCAAGTTTGCAAACCACCATTCCACAAACCCTAATACGTTACCATACTCTGTGAGTTATGTGGGATATAGAATCTATATTTACGGGCTATGATTGTTTCCACCTCAAGTTTTCCGTTTGTTACATTCAGGAACGTGTTTCAATCAAAACTTTGATTATTTCCTACTAAACTTAGACTGAGTTTTCCCTACATACAATATCCTTGTTGTGAAGATTTTGGGCGAGTCATCACAGAGACCTTTTTTCATATGTCAACCGCATGCAATATTCATGTGAAGACCTAATCCGTGTTATAATTTTTATTATTCTGGTTGTGTACGTTTTTGACCAAATCACTAACCCTCCTTCAAATATACAAGTCAATAATACTCAGCTTCAATACTCAAAAATGAGTTTCTTAATTTCTCAAAAAAAGTTTATGGAGTATCTTGACATCAATATGTGATGTGGTTTGTCAATATTATGCACAAAGAAGGAAGAAGAAAGCGAATTGCGGAAAGAGCAAGCGGCTAAAGATTGATATTGGAAGATTCCCATTGCTATCGGCATGTGATAGTAGGTGTATACGTTTGTTTGTAACTTTCACACCGACTTTACCAACCAAGGAAAATGAGTACACTCTCTCCTGTAATGGGGCAAGAGCAGTCTTAGCACTTTTGATCAAAGGAATCGCTGTTACGATAGTTACTTAAAGTCTAGTGTTGAGTACTGCTGCTCCACAATCTTCAAGTCGAGTATCGAGGTTATTTCCGGCCGATTACGTGTGAGTGTGGCCGTTTGTGAAGTCCTTCCACTTTTGATGTTTTGAGCGATCGATCTGAGATTTTATCTGATTCCAATGATGATGTTACTTCAAGTGATGACGATGATTTTGAGGACATCGAGTACGTTGAGGCATCACCTCCCGATTTGGAGATCGTTAGCTTAGGGGAGGTGAATTGATACGTGATCAAGAAGAAGAAGAGTATTTGATTAGAGATAAAATATTCTTCATCCATAGATGTCTATATCTTTCGTTGAGAATTATTTTGAACAATCACAAATCTGTCTTATTGCTTATTTTCGTTTCTTTTGAATGATTAACTCCACTCATATAGTGTGCTGAAGTCTCCTCCTTAGTTCCCTATCCCGTCGTGGATTGTAATTCGTTCTTTGAGGATGCGTGCGATACTTTCATTTTTATTATTGGATAAATCTAGTACCCGAATTGTTGGAGCACTTTTTTACAGAAGGAAGAGACTCTGTGGCCTATGCTACAAACTACTCATGTTAAGATCTCTCTTTCGAGCTAGATTCATTTCTTTTTGAGATTGACGCCCGATAAGGGTGTAGTTGCCCAAACATTGTTATAGAAGAGGTTGATTACATCTCCTTGTACCAGATAAACTCGATAGTACTAGGTATTGAGGGGTAATTTTTGCACCTAAGGTGAGGTATGAGATTAATGTTTGTCTCAAAATGTTGAAGATGGATGTTCCTTCTCATTTGTGCATTCAGGACTTTTCTCCCTGTTTTCACCATACCCTGCGGTGTGTCTTCTTACTTTTCTCCGCAGGGAGTGAGGATACTTTTTCTTGACCACCGGCATTTCCATTTTTCATTTTTTGTCTCTTGCTAAACCAGTGGCCATATGGAATCATCTCGATGGTGATTTTTTCCATCTTCTTGTATTTATGTCCCTAATAGGACAAAGGAATTTTATGGGTAAAGTCAAGCTAGAGACTCGCGTAAAAACTAAGCGCATTCTCGGGAGGACAAAACCGGTCTGTCTTTTCTATTTCTATTTTCTTGATTAATATACTCTTCTAAGTGGTTGCTTTGTGATTTATTGCCTAGTGTGGGGGGCCGTGCTTATTTCTTAGGTATGTGGTTTAGTTTTTGCAGAGTTCCTCTAAGTCATGTAAGACCCAATCCGATGCGGATTATAAACCTCCATTTCATACAGTATTTTGAACTTATCTTATTATGCGAAGGCTTTTAATATCTGATCATGTAATTTATCTATGGTTTCCCTTTCACAATTGGTTTTTTGCTCTCTGGCCAGCTTTTCAGTCGTAAGGTGGGGTAAACACAGGGGGGTCATTTTTTTGATCATTGATGCGCCATTGTGCGATTCTAATAGTGTTGGGGGCGGGGGGGATTTTCTCTTAATTATGTGCTATCTTGCACCTGTGCCTTGCTGTGTCCCTCGCAACCCCGTTTTAGTCATAAAATTTTAATTTTTATGTGCTTATTTTCTAAGATTATCGCGCTATAATCTCAGTTAAAAAAATTTAGTGGCGTGTAAATTTTTTTTAAAAATAAATAGTTTGTTGCAAGAATAAAAAAAATCAAATAAAAAAATTAGTGGTTTTGATCACTACGAATGTTCTCGCTTTTCCGCACGTTTGGTCGAAGAACGAAAAGTAAATTGGGGATCTCAGTCTTCGGTTTTATATCTTGGTTGCTCATGATACAGGAGTAAATAGTGTGATTTTGGTGAATATTTTGTTCAAGGAGACTATATACGCATGTATTGCGTGTAATATGGAGTGCTTTGAAAGTGCGTCGTATTGATTTTAAAATATGCTCGAATCGATGTTGGAGAGTTGGCTGTGTGGGGCCAGGAGATGTGACTTGTGTAAGTGCCTTTCTTTATTAATTTAGGATATAAGTATGATCAAAGTCCGTTACTTTTATATAGAATATTTAAATTGGTGAAGAACAAGTGGATATAGTGAGTGTAGAGTATATGTTTTGTGCTTAATACAGTGATTAGTGGGGATTTCGTTCATGGCGCTATAAGTGTTAAAGGTGGCTTGTTGCGCCCCATTGCTTGTTTCACCTTTTTATTATGTTTTATAAATATGGAGTTCGTTGCGATTTTTTTTGGGTTAATAAATAGTTAATAGAAGTATTTCTTTAGTTCTTTGTGGATTATGATCGATGTATACAATGAGGAATACTTAATTTGGATATCTATATGTATATTATATAATATATTTTGATTGTTCCCTTAAAGACCCACTTATGGTATATGGTGTAAGCGTAACTTCTAATAGTGAAATTAGTGCCTTAGTCATTCCTTAAAGAGCCGTTTGGTTCATTGGTATGGATATTGGTATGCCCTTAATGTTTTGTATTGTTTTGTACCTTAAAGAGCCTTTGGGTTATAGAGTTTGTGCAAATAAGATTGTGTCAATTTATCGTGCCTTAAAAGAGCTTAGGGTTTATGAGCAGATGGTGCTCTTGCTTAAGGTAACTAATAAAAGCCAAATTTTGGTTTAGGCCTCGATGTGAGACTTGAATCTTGAGGATATTGGATATCTTTTGAAGGGTCTTGGAGCTAATTATTGCATTTTTAACCGTTATGCTTTATTTTTGGGAATTATATGTATCGAAATAAAGTCTCTAAGAGCCTTCGAGGGCTATGACTTAAAAGTAAAATCTTGAGATACAAAATTTAGGAATATAGGAGGAAAAGTAAGGACACAATTAGCTTTTTGAGTAGTGTTAGATTCATAACTTGTAATTTACAATGAGCTTGATTTTTAAGCTTGGCTTGGAGAGGAGCGAAAGTCACATCATCTTAGAGGAACGATAAATTTTGTCCAAGTTGGACACTTTTGTACTTTGTTGTTTCAGTGATCCTAAAAGTGAATCAATGATCATTATGAAAGCATTCATTATGTCACTCATGAATATAATTGTAAGTTTGAAATTAAAAAAAGAAAAATCAAAATGGGCAAAAACGGGGTGTTGCGTCGAATTAGAATGATGTTGTTGAAATTGTAAATGGATTTTTTATGTTCTGGTTTGATTGTGAGGGCGATCATAAGTTAAAAAGGGGATATAGAATATTTATTTTCAGTTATGTTTTATTTTCACTTGCGTTGTGAATTGCAATCCGTTATGTTTTAGTGTGGTGGGCATTTGAGTGAGAGCTAAAATACACTATCTTTTGTACCCCGATTAATAGAATAACATATTAGTTTAATCGGACTAAAAATTGCTAAAATATGCTTTATTTTTTTGCAAATTCTGTTTGTTTGTATTTTTTTTTTTATGGGGTTTTCTTTGTGAGGTTAAAAGGATTGAAAAAGGTGCAAAAACGGGAATTATCGGACTCAATTTGGTCAAGTATAATTATTACTCAAGCTAAGATAAAGTCGTGAAAAGTTCCTGAGCATACCAGTGGAAAAAGCGCGAAAAAACAAGTTCAACGGTGCCTTCGGATTTTATTAGGCCAGCCGTACCATTACATTTTTTGAGGGGGCCAGCCAAATTCATTGCTAAGCCCAACAAAGGCCCATTTCAAGTCCACTTCCTATATTATAATTGATTTCTCATTAAGAATTAAAATTGAGATGTATGTTGTGACATCACATCACGTAAGGCTTAAATAAATTAGCCATTGTCACATGACTTTCCACTAGAAGTATTTTGGCGAACCATGGACCTACACGTGGCAATTCAATTTCATTTTCATTTCATGATATGAGCCAACTAATCGAACAGAGAAAAAATGACTACATAGACTTGAAGCTGTCTCGTTGGACACGTGGAATATTTTGAGCGGTGGATCAACTCTACATTCTTTCACGATCTGAGGGAACAAGAATGCAACCAAATGATTGCTATTGGTTAAATAATGAGGAGCAATTTTACAATCTCACCCTTCTTCCCCTATATAAGGCAACTCGCCTCCCCTCAACTAGGAGCAGTTTTTATTTTATTTTATTTCTTAGTTTAGATTTTTAGTTTTAGCTTATTAAAAATTTGTAATAGCTTATTTTACTTTTTTTGCTTATTGTACCTTTCTTATTTCGCAAACTTAATGAGATAATGTAATAGAAGTGGTTTAAAATTCGTTGGAGATCTTGTTTTGCCTTTTGTTTGATTAATCGTTCGATAATTTTTGTTTCGTGAGAGCTTATTCTATAAGCTGAGATTTCGTGCTTATTTTCACGTCTTATTATTTTCAAAAGCTTTTAAAAGTTTATTAAATGACTCCTATAAGCCTTTCAGCTCATTCGAATCATTTTCTAAAAATTTTTATTCACTTTTCGAAATAATAAGCTCTAATAAGCTCGAATTTTGCTTATTTATGTGCTTATTATGTTTTTGTTCTGTCAGAAGCTCTTATTTTCTTTCTTAATAAGCTTCTTTATAGCTTATTTGATTTAAGAGAGCTTGTAGTGTTAGATCGATACTTTTGTTAGCTTGTTGCTTTTTGTGTGCTTATTTGCTTAATCGATTCTCAGTTTGTTCCATTTATGTTCACTTAGCTCTTAACTGATTCATGTTAATGACGTTTTACATTATCTTTATTGATTAGTTTTGGAGCATATCTAGTTTGATATTTTGTTTATTTAGTCATTTATGTTGTAGATCTCGAATTCATTTAGATTATTATTAAGGTTTATCTCATTTTTTTTATGTTAGTTGATATAAATCATAGTTTGCGTTCATTCGATATTATAGTGTTAAGGTGTTTACGGATTATAGACGTTCTATTAAAAATGTTGTTAGCTTAACTCTTTGTAAATAGTTAAGATCGTTTAGTTTATTTATCGAGGTAACTTGTTCAAGAGCTTATATCATTTTTTAGGTGAGGGGATTTTCTCGAACTGTTTTCTAACTAACTCGTGGCTTATAATGATTGCATTATTTTTTTGAATAAAGCTTGTTGCCTAATATCCTTCGTAAATAAGTTTTTAGTTGTGCAATTGTTTTGCAAAATTGATAAATTGGGCTACAGTTTTAAAAAGGGATGCGTTTGGTTAGTAGAATCCTAATTGGGCTTCATTTGCTTGAATTAGGCCAAGTAGGATTAAAGTAGGATTAAGATTGGGCCACGTTAGTGTAAGAAAATAGAATAGCACAAATTTAAAAGTGAATAATTATGATGAAAGTTTGTTTATTATTAACAGTTTTTTTTTTTTTTGTGTTTATGAGTTGCTTATTGGTACCGGTCAACTCATGAGGCGTGGAGCTTACGGGTTTATTTAGCTAGACCGAATTTAATTATTTGTTTTACCTAAATAAATCGGGTGGTATCTTTTATTAAATTAAAAAAATTTGCGGGTCTCCTATTCGGTCGCACATTTTCTAATCCTTTTTGTCAATACTTAGAGTAGAATTTCATCTCTTATCGTTTTATAATATGTTTCGCACACTATTTGATTTTTGCCATGTTAGTGTTAGAATTATTTTTATCTTTTTAATGTTTATCACGTTTGCCATGTTTAGTACGTTGGATCTTATTGTCATTTAGTGTTTAGAAATTAGAGCGGATTTAAAATATGATTAGAGATTATTAATTTGCAACATTTATTTAGATTGAAGTTTTTTTTAATTAAAAAATTATTTTCTATATAATATATAAAAAAACTAAAAAAAACTAAAAAAACGTACTAGAAATAAATCATAAATAATTTCTTTTAATATATGATGTTATTTTAGATGTTTGCTTTTTTAAAAGTGAAATTATTTGTGCTTGCTTATTTTGTCCGTTTAAAGATAGGTCGTTTTTGCTTAATGAATTTACTTGTTTAGTGTTGTTTTTATTGCTTTGCTCGGTTTTTTATGCTTTTTATTTACTTATCATTATGCAGCTAGAAGGATTGGAACCCCAAAACACAAATCATTTTAAACTATTCTCTAAGCGCTAATCTATGGGATCTTACCTTAACCAATTTTCTATTCACACTTCGTCCTGAGGGACAAGACCCGAGGTTTTTTGAGACGACTCTTGGTTAAAAGTGTTTATTTCTCGAAACCCGACTGGAATCTGATACTATCTTACTATAATTGCTATCTTCCTTATTATACCGTCATATTTCATATTATATTATACTATATATCTATTTAATATTATGTGTTGTGTATATACTATATATGTGTATAAAAGGCGGATCACTCTTTGGCGCCGTTGCCAGGGAAGTGTGTTATGATTATCGTGTTTCGTTCAAAGATTAGCTTTTTGAAGAACCTTTCTTGTGAAGTTTTTTTTCTTGTTATAAAAATATATAAAATACAAAAAAAAATACTTGTTACTTTTATTAGTATAATTATAATATAAAACCAAAATTTTAAAAAAAGACAGAAATAAAACAAGAAAAACTCCAAAAAAAATAAAAAAATACAAAAAAAACATTTGTTAATAAAAGAAATATAAAAAATCACAAGTTGGTAAAAAGAACACAAACAATAATACTTCAAATGAAGGTTTTTCCATAAGAAAGTTACCACAACTCTCGAATAAAAAATCTTAAAAACTTTGCCTTTTGTTGTCAATTGCGGCTACTATTACGGCTCACTTTGAAGTTAAACACTTTTAGAGAGATACCGTAAAGCTTGTTGATTATTAGGTTTAAGTTATTCGATCTCATTTTGTCCTTTTAAAAAATATGTTGTTTAAAAAAAAACTCGAAAAACAAAAAATAATCTTCTTTTTCTTCTTATCCATTTAATTCTTTTTCTTAACTCCTCTAATTTGTTTAATTCTTATGGCGTCATTCGACTATCGTTTAAATCCCGTTTACGCGAAGATTAAGTAGCAATGCTCGTCTTACCCCCCCCCCCCCCCCCCCCCCCCCCCCCCCCATTCCAACCCCCCCCCCCCCCCCCCCCCCCCCCCAATTGTGTTCCTTTTGTACACTAGAAATGTGGTTGTTCAAAAATAGATGTATTGAAGACAAGTTTCTTGTTCCCGTAACCGACTCTGTCTCAGACACTCACCCCATTAGTCTTGAAAAAAATTGTGTCTCATTTGGTGAGACCCGCGGTTCATGGTATTTAATATCTCCTGGTCAAAAATTTGCTCTAATACGACGACATTGGGGGAAGTTTTTCTAAAACCTTCCTAAAAACACTTCAAGTATAAATGACAAACATCGAACATTGTTAGTGCACATAAAGAGCCTGAGTCGTCAATCAAGAACATCGTGGTAAAATTCTAACTGAAGTCCACCACCTGACCATAATTGTTGTGACGACGTGTGGTGATTCGTTAAGACGATATATATTTGTCACGAATGTACTTGTAGTCTTGTGGTAAGGTGCTCATTTTGTTTCAATTACAGATCAACGTAAATTACGCATTTATCTCTTAATCCGGAACAATGCTACAAATCAAAACCTTGATGAGCTTCTAATGTACTTGCAAGTCTTGTGGGAACGGTGCTCATATTGGTTATAATTGTCCACCGAAAGCTCCGATTATCTCTAATCCGGAACCATGCAATCAAACCATTGATGAGCTCCCACAAACTTTGCCAAGTTTTGATCCGACGTGCTATTCCGAAAAAGAAAATTCATTACCTTACGCTTCAAAACCCAACTTTGTTGATAATTCTCCTAACGTTTTCGACCCACCTCCACAACCTTCTATGTATTCTTGTGAATTTTGCGGGAACGATGCTCGTTATGGTCACTATTGTACACCTCAAGTTCCGTTTATCTATCCGGAACCGTGTTACAATCAAGACTTTAAATTCCCGCAAGATTTTCATGAATTTCAACAACAATATCTTTGTTGTGAAAATTGCGAGGGTCCTCATGAAACTTTTCAATGTCAACCAATGAATGAAGATTATTATGAGCAAGATTCTTGCTATGATCCTAATTCTTTTGGTTTTGACCAATTTCAACCCCCGCAATATACCGTCAATCATCCAATCTTCAATGCTCAAAATAGCCTTTTCAATGCTCAAAATGAGTTTCTCAATTCTCAAAACAAGCTTATGGAGCAAATGACATCCATATGTGATATGGTTGGTCAAATTATGCAAAAGAAGGAAGAAGAAAAGCGAATTGCGGAAGAGCAAGCGGCTAAAGATCGATATTGGAAGATTCCCATTTGCTACGATGATGACGAGGAGTATACCATTGCTATCACACCCGATTTACCAACCAAGGAACCTGAGTACTCTCTCATAATGGGGGACGAGCATCTTAGCACTATTCCTGAAAAGGAATCGGACGAATTAATAAAGTCTAGTGTTGAGAACCTTGTCCCAATCTCAAGTGAGTCCGAGGTTATTTCCGACGATACGTGTGATGTGCCCGTTTGTGAAGATCCTTCCACTTTTGATGTTTTGAGCGATCGATCTGAGATTTTATCCGATTCCAATGATGATGTTACTTCAAGTGATGACGATGATTTTGAGGACATCGAGTACGTTGAGGCATCACCTCCCAATTTGGAGATCGTTAGCTTAGGGGAGGTGAATGATATTGATCAAGAGAAGGAAGAGTTTGACTTAGAAAATATTCTTCAAATCCAAGATGTTATTCTTCGTGAGAAATTATTGAACATCAATCGTCTTATTGCTAATATCGAATCTTTGGATGATAACTCCACTCCTAATCGTGTGCTTAAGTCTCCCTCCTTATTTCCTATCCCCGTCGTGGATAGTAATTCGTTCTTTGAGGAGTCCGATACTTCTTTTTCTTATTCGGATAAATCTTTACCCGAATTTGAGCCTTTTATACAGAAGAGACGAGAAGTGGCAGTACCACTACTCATGCTAATAACTCTCTTCGCGAGTATGATTCATTTCTTTTTGAGATTGAGCCCGATCAGGGTGAGTTGGCCAACATTGTTATAGAAGAGGTTGATACATTCCTTGCTCCAGAAAACTCGATACTACTAGGTATTGAGAGTAATTTTGACCTAAGGGGAGGTGAGATTAATGTTTCTCAAAATGTTGAAGATGATGATTCCTTCACATTTGTCATTCGGACTTTTCTCCTGTTTCTCACCTACCCTGCGGATTCTTCTTTACTTTTCTCCTCCGGGAGTGAGGATACTATTTTTGACCCCGGCATTTCCATTTTTCATTTTTCTTCTCTTAAACCAGTGGCATATGAAAATCTGATGGTGATTTTTTCCATTCTTCTGTTTATGCCCTAAGGACAAAGGAATTCGGGGAAAGTCAAGCTAGAGACTCACGTAAAAACAAGCGCTTCTCGGGAGGCAACCCGTGTCTTTTCTATTTTCTATTTTCTTGATTAATAAGTGAGTGTGTGATTTTATAGCCTAAGTGTGGGGGCGTGCTTCTTTCTATGGTATGTGGTTTCGTTTTTGCAGGATTCCTCAAGATCATGAAGACCCATGCTTGATTTAAATCCTCCATTCATCCGGTTTTTGACCTTTTGCTTATTATGGAATCTTTTAATCCTGATCATGTATATATCTATTGTTTCCCCTTTCACACTTGGAATTTTTTGCATTTGCCTTTTTCATTCGTAAGTGTGGGGGTAAAACCCGACATTTTTTTGAACATTGAGGCCAATGTTCGATTCTAAGTGTGGGGGGGGGGGGGAATTTCTATAATTATGTGATCTTACCTGTGCCTTGCTGTGTCCCTCGCAACCCCGTTTTAGCCAAAAAAATTTAAATTTTTAAGTCTTATTATCTAGCTTATTTTTCATATATTAAAAAAAATTTGTGTGTGTAAAATTTTTTTAAAATATAAATAGTTAGTTGAAGAAAAAAAAATACAAATAAAAAAAATAAGTGTTTTGACACGAATGTAGTCTTTCCGTTGGTGAGAACGAAAAGTAAATTTTGACCCGACCGGTTTTATATCTTAGCTTTCTCCTTAACTGTAAATAGATTGATTTTGTTAATACTTTTATGAAAAGGGAGCCTATAAAACGCCAGTATTGCTTGAAAAAGTCAAGACTTTTGCAAGTTCTCATAATTGTTTTTTAAATATGCGAAGATCGATTTAGTAGAGTTGAGATTGTTGCCAGTCTATGTGACTTGTTAAAGTGCCAATCTCTAGTTCAGTTTTAGGCTAGTGTATTCACAAGTTTCTTTATTAGAATTTTAAATTGTGAAGAATAAGTGATGTTAGAGTTAGAGTATATAGTTTGATGTCTAAAGATAGAATAGTTGGATTTCTTTTTAAAGCTAATAAGTGTTAATTGTGGCTTTTTCTCACATTAGCTTGTTTCACCTTTATATATAATCTGTTTAATAAAATAGAGTTGTGCGATTTTTTTTGGTTAATAAATTAGTTAATTGAAGTTATTCTTTTGTTTCTTTGTGATTAAGATGAGTATAAATTTTATGAATACTTAATTTGGCATAATATATTGTTATCTTAATGAATAAATATTTTGACTTATCCCTATAAAGACCCTTATGGTTTTAGGGGTAAGTAAAATCTAAAATAATGAAATTATAGCCTTATTCATTACCGTAAAGGAGCATTTATGGTATATGGAATGGATATTGATTGCTTAATTTTTGTACTTGTTTGTACCTTAAAGGCTTAAGGGTATATGGTGCAAATAAGATTGGTCAATTTATGTCTTAAAGAGCCTTAGGGTATATGACATGAATGGTGCCTTGCTTAAGTAACCTAATAAAAGCCAAATTTTGGTCGCCTCGATGTGGACTTAATCTTGATGATATTGGTATCTTTTGAAAAGGGCTAGGAGCTAATTATTGCATTTTTAACCGTTACGCTTTATTTTTGGAATTAATAAGTATCGAAATAAAGTCTTAAAGAGCCTTCGGGTATATGACTTAAATAAAATCTTGAGATACAAAATTAGGAATAAGGGAGGAAAAGTAAGTACACAATTAGCTTTTATGAGTAGTGTTAGCATCATAACTTGTAATTTACAATGAGCTTGTTTTTAAGCTTGGCTTGGAGAGGTGAAAGTCGAGGACGATAAATTTATCCATTTGGACACTTTTTGTACTTTTTGTTTCGTGATCCTAAAAGTTATCAATGACTAATGAAAGCATTACATTATGTCACACATGAATAAATTGTAAGTTGAAAATTAAAAAAAAAAATCAAAAAATGGGCAAAACGGGGGTGCGTGCGAATTAAATGATTTTTGAACTTTTTAAATGGATTTTTTCTGTTCTTGTTTGATTGTGAGGGGGTCATAAGTTAAAAGGGGATAAAACTATTTATTTCCAGGTATTGTTTTATTTACATTGCGTGTGGGACTAGCAATGGTTTAGTGTGGGGGAATTTGATGAGAGCTAAAATACACATCTTTTGTACCCCGTAAAACACTATTAAACGGACTAAAAATGCTAAAATATGCTTTATTATATTGCAAATTTGTTTGTTTGGTATTTTTATGTCTTGCAGGTAAAAGGATTGAAAAAGGTGCAAAAACGGGAATTATCGGGTTCAATTTGGTCAAGTATAATTATTACTCAAGCTAAGATAAAGTCGTGAAAAGTTCCTGAGCATACCAGTGGAAAAAGCGCGAAAAAACAAGTTCAACGGTGCCTTCGGATTTTATTAGGCCAGCCCGTAACCCATTTTTTTGAGCCGGGCCAGCCAATTCATTGCTAAGCCCAACAAAGGCCCATTTCAAGTCCACTTCCTATATTATAACTGATTTCTCATTAAGAAATAAAATTGAGATGTATGTTGTGACATCACATCACGTGAGGCTTAAATAAATTAGCCATTGTCACATGACTTTCCACTAGAAGTATTTTGGCGAACCATGGACCTACACGTGGCAATGCAATTTCATTTTCATTTCATGATATAAGTCAACTAATCGAACATAGAAAAAATGACTACATAGACTTGAAGCTGTCTCGTTGGACACGTGGAATATTTTGAGCGGTGGATCAACTCTACATTCTTTCACGATCTGAGGGAACAAGAATGCAACCAAATGATTGGCTAATAAATATATAATGTTGGGATGCAATTTACACTTTATCCCCTTCTCTCACTCTATAAATCTAGACGCTCCCCTCAACTTGGGGTAGTTTTTATATTATTTTTTTTAGTTTAGAATTTTAGTTTTTAGCTTATTAAAAAATTGTAATAGCTTATTTTACTTTTTCTGCTTATTGTACCTTTCTTATTTCGCAAACTTAATGAGATGATGTAATAGAAGTGGTTTAAAATTCGTTGGAGATCTTGTTTTGCCTTTTGATTGATTAATCGTTCGATAATCTTTGTTTCGTGAGAGCTTATTCTATAAGCTGAGATTTCGTGCTTATTTTCACGTCTTATTATTTTCAAAAGCTTTTAAAATTTTATTAAATGACTCCTATAAGCCTTTAAGCTCATTCGAATCATTTTCTAAAAGTTTTTATTCACTTTTTGAAATAATAAGCTCGAATTTTGCTTATTTATGTGCTTATTCTGTTTTTGTTCTGTCAGAAGCTCTTATTTTCTGTCTTAATAAGCTTCTTTATAGCTTTTTGCATTTCATTTGAGCTTATATTGTTAGATCAAATTTTTGTGAGCTTATTTGCTTAATCGATTTATCGTTTGATCCATTAATGTTCACTTAGCTTAATCTGAATCCTTGTTACTGTTTTACATTACTTATTGATTAGTTTGGAGCATATCTAGTTTGATATTTTGTTTATTTAGTCGTTTATGTTGTAGATCTCGAATTCGTTTAGATTATTATTAAGGTTTATCTCATTTTTTTATGTTAGTTGCTTAAATATAGTTTGTTTATTCGATATGTCTAGTGCTTAATTCGTTTAGGATTTAGCTTATTAAAAAGTCGTAGCTTAAAACTAGTACTAGCTTAAGATCGTTTAGTTTATTTGTCGAGGTAACTTGTTCAAGAGCTTATATCATTTTTTAGGTAGGATTTTCTCGAATGTCTAAAAACTCGTGGCTTATAAGATTTGCTTATTTTGTGATAAAGCTTGTTTGCCTAAAATCCTTTTCGCTAATAAGTTTTTAGTTGTGCAATTGTTTTGCAAAATTGATAAATTGGGCCACAGTTTTAAAAAGGGATGCGTTTGGTTAGTAGAATCCTAATTGGGCTTCATTTGCTTGAATTAGGCCAAGTAGGATTAAAGTAGGATTAAGATTGGGCCACGTTAGTGTAAGAAAATAGAATAGCACAAATTTAAAAGTGAATAATTATGATGAAAGTTTGTTTATTGTTAACAATTTTTTTTATTTTGTGTTTATGAGTTGCTTTTTGGTACCGGTCAACTCATGAGGCTTGGAGCTTACGGGTTTATTTAGCTAGACCGAATTTAATTATTTGTTTTACCTAAATAAATCGGGTGGTATTCATTTAATTGCGGGTCTCCAATTCGGTTCCATTTTCTAATCCTTTTTCAATACTTAGAGTAGATTTATTTTATCGTTTTATAATATGTTTGCCAATTTGATTTTTGCCATGCTTAGTGTAGAATTATTTTTATCTTTTAATGTTATAACGTTTGCCATGTTTAGTTAGTTGATTTATTTGCTCATTTAGTGTTTAGAAATTAGAGCGGATTTAAAAAAGTTAGTACGGCTAGAGGGCCCTTTGCTTTTAAATTGTGGACTTAATCTCTGATTATAGTTTGTTTAAGTAAGTTTAAAAAGCTAGGTTCAGTTTCATTGAGTTTTCATAGGATAGATTTATATATAGGTTCTTATCTGTCAAATTCTATTTTCATTACAAGTTTTGTTAAATTATGCTGTTATATTTATGTAATTTGCCATTTAGCCTTGTGTTTTAGAGTGTTTAAGTTAGTTTATTAGGTCTGCATCAATAGGTTTTAAAGTTGTAGTTCTTATATTTGTCAACTGCATCAGCAGTTAGATTAGACAAACTGTCAATTTTAAGCTCAAGTTTCATTAGGGTAATTTAGCTGTTAGCTTTTGATTTTCAGATAATAGATAGCTTATAGGCCATAGTTTAGATATTTACAATTAGTTTTAAATTTCTAGCTTATTTTGTCATTAAAACTTAAGCTGCAAATTTGCCTTTTGTCTTTTTATTAAGTAAATATCTTCAGCACTTGTGAGCTTGCTGTCTGTTTTTCACTTGGTCTTTTAATAAGCTCTTGGCTGCATTTATCTCTTTTGAAAAAGCATTTCCTAGTAGAATTTAAGCCAAGTTTTTAGAAAAACCAAGTTTTACTTTATAGAGTACTTATTTGCTAGCTTATTTTTAAGCTCAAAGTAGCTATTAGGGCCTGTTTGGTTTTTTTGGTTTTGCATAAGTGCTTATTTAGTCTTTTAGCTTATCCCTTGCTTATTTTTAGTTCTGATTAGTTCATCAGCTTAAATTTAGCATATTATAGCTTAATTAGTTTTAATTTTAGCTTAATAAGTCTTCTAGATTAATTAGTTTATAGGAAAAAATAAAAAATAAGTTGTTAAGTAGTTTCTGTTAGTTTATAAGCTGTTTAACAGCTTATTTAGTGCTTTTTATAAAAAGTTTCTTTTATTAAAAATGCTTATTTTCAAGTGCTTAACAACTTTTGTTCTTTAAGTCTTTTTAAAAAAAAAAGGGGAAGTGGAAATCGGGGGTGAGCAAGGCTCGAACCCCCGACCTCAACACTTCAACCCTTTATAACACCACACACTCCACACTCACTACCGTTGTGCCCTTGGGTATTTTCCGTTAGACTCTCACACAATTTAACTTTTATACACATTTTTCCTTAATAAGCCTTATAAGCTGTTTCAGCTTATTTCGTAGCTTATTCAATAAGCTGTGACATAGAGTTTATTTTTCCTAGGTTTTAATTAGTATAAGCTATTCTTTGTATTTTTACTAGAGTTTTTATAGTTCGTTTAATATTTTTAAACATTTATTTTCATTAAAAACTTAAAAAAATCATAAAAAATAGAAAAATAATCAAAAAAATATAAATCTTTTTAGAAAATTTTCTTTTATCATAAAGTTTATAGTAAAATTAGTTTTGCCTTCGTAGGGTTTAATTTGAAAAAATTCGATTTTTAAAGAACGAGATTCGTTCCCTTTCTCGTTTTTCGTGTTTTAACGCTCATGTTAACTCCGTTTTTGTTTTAGTTTTCTTTAAACTTACTTTTAAGTTAAATAGAGTCCATTTAAAAAGAAAATTTTAAGTTAAGTTTAATTTTAGCAATTTAGGGTTTTTGACCTTCGTTCAGGGGTCCTGTTTTGCGTTTTTATGTAAATTTTGGTTTCCCGTTATTTGTCTTCGTTCTTAGTTATTATTATTTGCTTATTTTAATTTGTAGAAGTAGATAATCAAAGCAATCTTTGTTTCCAATTCAAATCATTGTCCGAACAACAAACGTAGTTTCAATTTCACAAATCGTTGGAGAAATGACCCGGGGAATCATACTTCCCGGTTAACATACGTATTATATAATATATCATATTTGCGAAGATTTTCCCATTTTACCTTTGTCCTCAAGGGTAGTTTGGTAATTTTCCATCTAATTATATATTTTATTATTAAGTATATATAGATTCTGACGAATCAAGGCATTTCATCTCGTTGTGAAATTTTGCCTTGTAGTTGACACGTATCACAAGATTTGATCATTGTATGGGCATCTCGATATATGGTAGACCAAAAGAAACCGACGTCAAATACTTTTCGAGCGGTGAGATTGGCACTATGATGGCCCCCGGTGGGTCCTTCATGACAAGCTTTGAGGATTTCAAGAGCTTCTTGCCCATGCACACACCTTCGAATGATTTTATCCGCACAAGTACAAAAAAGGTAGGGATCGTCCCTCATAAAATAATGTTAACGTTCCTTGAAATAAATCTTTCTTCTTTTGTTGAGTTGTCATTCCTTTGATGTTATAAATTCCCCGCATGGTAATTTGCAAGTCCCGCAAAAACCATGGGGTTCTTACTCTAGATATAAAACTACAAGTGTCTCTAAAGGAAAATGTTTATTATTTGTCCCTGTTTTCTAAATCATCCTTATGAGGTTTCTCAAAGTCTAGGATAAGGATCCGCCGCAAGGTTCTCACTTCCTTTTTTATCATGGATAGTGATATCAAAGTATTGTAGGAGACAGAAACCACGGAGCTATGCAACCTCGGCTTAGCGTTCTTGTTTGTTCATAAGGGTATTTTAAATGACCGAGTGATCCGCCTATACTCTATGCTTTTAGATAAGACATGATATGGCACCGAAAATTTCAAAAGCATACACAACGGCAAGCATTTCCTTTTCCTCCTGGTAGTGTAATGAATTTGAAGCTTCTGTCATTGTTTTTACTTGCATAATGTATAGGCTTGAAAGTGCTTCATCTTTTCGTTGTCCTAAAACCGCACCAATCTGCGGATTCACTTGCATACTACAACATGAGTTCGAAAGGTAGGTTCCATTCGGGAAAACTAAGATTGGAGGCTTCATTAAAGCTTCTTTTTCAGGGTCTAAAAAGGAATCAATACAATCATTAGAAAACATCAAACGGTGTTTCTTTCTCAGAGGTGAGTCTTTGGTCTAGCTAGATTTGGAAAAATCTTAGATAAAACGTCGGTGATAAAGAATCCTGCATGACCTAAGAAGAAAATCCTACACCTTTTACAGTAGTTGGGTGAAGGAGCTTTGCGATTACATCGGACTTTAGACGCGATCGGACTCAATCCCGATTTGGAAATTTTTAGCCCTAAAACAATTCCTTCTCTACCACTTAAAGTGACACTTCTCCCAAATTAAAAACTAAATTCATGTCTGCACACCATTTTAGCATTCCTTCTAATTTGGAGAGGCATGGATCAAAAACTATCCCCAAATAAACTGAGAATCATCCATAACACTTCCATAGTCTTTTTGATTCTTATCATGGAATATGGCCATCATACACCGTTGAAAAGTACCGGGAGCATTACACATGCCAAATGGCATGCGACGGTACGCGAAAGTTCTATACGGGCATGTGAAAGTAGTTTCTCCTGGTTTCTTGGGGGAAATCTATTGGAATTTGGAATACCTTGAAATCCTATTAAGAAAAACAATAAAACTCATTTCGGCTCTCTTTCTATCATTTGATCCTTTAAACGGCAATGGAAATTGATCTTTTTGGCGTTGCTTCATTTAACTCTATACGTCTATGCAAACTCTCACCCGTGGTAACTAAAACGTGTCTAGACTTAATTCATTTTCTTCCTTAGCAACAACGGTTAGTCCCCTATCTTTGGAACATGATGCACTGGACTAACCCAGGGGTTGGTCTGGAGATAGATCGGGGTTTAAAATCCATACCGGCATCAAGGAAGTTTTAAGGACTCCCTTTTTTGTTACTCGTGAATTTTTGGGTTAACCCGTCTTTGCTTTGAACCGTGGTTTTGAAAATTCATCCTCCAGTCATGATTTATGTGTTTTAATGTGTACATAATGAGGGTCGATACCCTTGTTGTCGGTGATTTTCCCAAGCAATGGCCCATTTATGAGATTTGAGCACCTTTAAGAGAGCATCTTTTTCATCATTTTTTTAAACTTTTGCATTATCATGGAACTTTCGTTTTCTTCCTAGAAAGCATATTCTAAGTGGGCGTAATCTTTTAACTCTATTCCGAAGAGCTCTTCAATGAAGGATTTGCCTGGTCACTTCACTTTGTTTAAGGTCTATCAGAGGAAGTTGAAACGGGTCGTTATTTAACAATTTATTCATCAAACAATATTTCCTCCGGATCGCAATCGGGCTTGATCAATTTCCGGTGTGAAATCGAATCATCCTTAAGATAAGCTTCGATTTCTTCCAAAATGAATTCGGAAGTAAAAGGCTCAGACGTTGGGGTAGGATTGCCACCCGAATAATTTGAAAATCCTAGAAATTCCGGAGCATACTCCTCACAAATGATCTATGAATGTCATTCGGGTTTTTACGACTTATCATTTGTAGAGGAATATCTCATGGTGGTTTGATCTAAATTAAAAGTGACGGCTTTGTTATCAACCCGAAGGGTTGTTTCTTCTCCATAAACATCAATTAAAGCACGACCGATCCTCAAAAAGGATCTCCCAAGTATAAGAGGTACTCGAGGATCGGCTTCGAAATCGACAACAACAAAGTCGGTAGGAAAATGAAATTTCCCAACTTTGACAAAAACGTCTTCAGCGAGTCCTTTAGGATAAGTAATCGATCAGTCTGCTAACTCTAAAGTCATCCGAGTTGGTGTAAGATCAGGTAAAGAAAGCTTTTTCCAAATAGAAAGAGGCATAAGCTTTATGCTCGCGCCAAGATCGGCCAAGGCATGACATATATCCATTCCCGGGAAATTACATGGAATAAGAAACTTGTCGCGATTCCAAAGCTTGTCGGGATAAGAAGCTTTTAATGAGGAGCATTGTCGAGCCCACCAAGGTAAATTCTCGTTAAACGGTATCTTAGCTAACATAAGCCAACTTTTTCTTTATTTCATGAGCAAACTCTTAATCGTTCAGGAGCAAATCTTGGCATCAAAAGTTTAAGCATCGCGAAACTTATTCGAAGCGCAAAATCTTGAAGATTTGAAAGATCTTCCCATTTGTTTCGAAGCTTTGTTCGCGACTCCCCTTTGTTAATAACGAAGTGAAGGATTTGGAATTATTTGGGCTTAGGTAAATTATTCGAATATCAGATTCCGGAATGGGATGTCGGTTTTAGGCAAATGTTTGGGAACATCGGGTTTCGGAATTGAAAGTGGGATAACCGGAGGTGGGATTTTGAGCTGGGTACTTCCTTGGAAATGTTTTGTCTTTATCCGTTGTCTCCTCAGGTTTTCTAGTTTCCACTACCTTTTTTTAGGAGAAGGATTAGTAGGAAGAGAGGGTCCCTCGTAAGCAACACCACTTCGAGTAAGTGATTCGCTTTCATCTTACCTTCGGGTTGGGAATGGTATTACTCGAAAGAGTACCCAAAGTTGAGGATTGGTTTTGAAACAATCCACAAATCATGTTTTGCAAATTATTTTGAAAAGTAGTTTGTTGATTCATCATGACAGCTTGTTGAGATTTTAACGTATTTTGAATTTCATTCTTAAGGTCTCTTTCATCGAGTTGAGTGGTTTTTGCATTGTTCCAACATCTGATCATTATTTCCTCTTGTAACTTGAAAAATCATTTGAAATATCTTGGTTGAACTTGATGTTAGGCACTTGAATTGTTGGTTATGTAAAAATCCTTGGTTTTGTAAATTTGAAGCATGATTATTTTGAGCTTGAAAAACCTTTGGTTTTCATGAAAATTATTTCCCGATTTAAAATTATTTCCCTTGAACTTGATTCTGTGTTAAACCTTTTTTGACCATTGTTTTGCACGGAGCAATACCTTGGTCGGTGGTGCCATTTGATTACTAACACGATTCGGAGGGTTAACTTGATTGTAAGTACTCGTAGTCGCACAAACACTAGTCTGATTTTTATCGGTAGCCGGGCAATTGTACCAAGAATGGGCACCACCACAAGTAACGCAAGATTCCTCAACCGCTTTAACCGGAAGCGGGAAGTGATCAAAAATTAGCAGACGTCAGTTAAGTTCAAGTAAGTTTAGTGGTTCGAGTATCGTCTAAGTGACACTTTCATTAGAAAACAATCTGGACTAAGGTTCGAAAGATGATCCTCATAGCTTATCAATTCTTTCATTGTTTGACTAGATGTAGCATTTCATCCTAGAAAACATTTGATCTATTACGTGAATATCGAACTTTTGATTTATTTCTTCAATTATGTTTAAAAAGCCTCTCTAGTTGTCTTACTCAAAAGATTTCCACCCGCTGCGGCATTTAAGGAGTCTTGTTCATTTTCGTTTAAACCGTTATAAAAGGTATAACCTTGAGTTAACTCCGTAAATCCGTGATAGGGACAAGCTCTAAGCAACTCTTAAATGTTCTCCACGCTTCACTAAAAGTCTCCTCAAATTTTTGTGTAATCGAGAAATTTCATTTTTTAAGGTAAAGTAGGTTTTCGAAGATGAAGGAGGTGAAAATTTGCATTCATCAATCTTGGTCACGAGATCCCTCCCAAGTCAAAGATCGATTTTCGGAGGTCTTTATCGTACCAAGTTTTAGCGGCCCCACTCGAGCGATATGGAATACATCATAAGCTTAATCCCTCTTTACGGCACATTTCCTAAATCGTAAAGTCGAGGTAATCCTTTTGAAACTATAAATATGAGCATGAGGATTTTCACTCCCAAGTAAAAATGGATTCGCTTGAACCAATTGTAACAAATTTGTTTTAATTTCAAAATGATCAGCATTCATATTTCGGTTGTTTTTAAAAACATAGCTTCTCAGTACCCGTATCCGATGGTGGTGCGCGGAGTAGCTCTTCCATGTACGTTGCGCCATTGGTGCAACGATTAGTACGAGCTGGTGTTCGACTATGTGTGGAGCACGTCTTTATTTCGACGTCTTCGGAATGGTTTCGCCTATTGTATTGATTTGGAAATATAGAAATTTCTAGTGCGCAATATAGCACTAATCAAATCAAAAGAAATGAGAAAAGGAATTATTTTCTGGTCAACGAATATCACAAATTAGGGTAAACCTCTCTTAAGTAACATAAATTTTAACAAAAGAGGCTGCGCCTTTTTCGTAAAATGTGACCACAAACGGTAAAAATTTTGTATCTTTGGTTCGGTAACCTTATTAATGGATAATACCTCATTGAAGGTATTATTTGTTGAGTGTTCTTTTTACCAACTTTGTATTTGTTATTTTTCACAAAAATTTAAAGAGGAAAAATCGAAAAAAATTAGGAAAGAGCATAGATTTTTGTTTCTTTTGTGTTTAATCGTCTAAATATATACTAAAAGAAAAGAAATATATTTTTTTACTTTTTATATTGTTTTATTTTTGATTTTCTTAAAATCGTAACTTTCAGTAACGAAAAGGTTTCTCCAAATTACGATTCAACAAAACTTCAATCGAAAGGAATTCTTAACAAAATCCCCGGCAAACGGCGCCAAAAACTTTGAAACGTAAAGTTTTATTACAGTTAATTATTTAAGTATAGGAAAGTTACCAAATACCCCTAGAGGACTAAAAGTAGTAAGGTAATTTCTCACAAATAGATTTAATAACTACAGTATATTTACCGGTAATATTAAGTGATTCCCGGTCGTAATTCCTCGAAAGATTTATGAAATTGAGACCACCGTTGGTTAGTTTGGACATTGATTTGAATAGGTTTGTGAAAGATTATTTGTTTTCTAAAATCCTAAAACGTGAGCAACTTAAAGGACAATTAATTCCTAACTTTAAAACGAGAAATTAAACTTTAAACTAAAACGCAAATAAACGGGAACCCTAAATGGTGATTTAAAAACCCTTAAATTGCCGAATTTTTAAACTAAAATGAAAATTTCTCTTTTAATAGACTCTAATTGACTAAAAAGTAAGTTTAAAGAAAACTAGAACAAAAACGGAGTTGAATTGAGCTTAAAAACATGAAAAACGAAAAAGGAAACGAATCCTGTTCTTTAAAAATTGAAATTTTGCAATTTTAACCCTACGGAAGCAAAACTAATTTTCCTAGAAACTATATGATAAAAGAAAATTTTCTAAAAAAAATTATTTTTTTTGATTTTTTTTGTATTTTATTATGATTTTTTAAAGTTTTAAACTAAGAAAAATGATTAAAAATAAACTATTAATGAGAAAAATCCAGAAAAATCACAAAAAATCCTAAATACTACAAGGATTGCAAGAAAAATAGAAAGAATCACACACAACACTTATAACAAATAAGTATAAAATAGTACCAAATAAGCTACGACTTTTTATAAAAGCCAAAGATTAAAAATGGTTCAAAAGGAAATATGAAACAGGAAAAACTCACGGACTGTGCTATTGTAGCACATTGGTAGTTATGAGTGTGATGTAAAGGATAGGATGGGTTCAGTCCCAGGCCATAGCTTTTTGCTTTTCTTTTTATTTTGAAAACTTCAAAACCACCCAAAGTTGTAGAGGGGAGTTTTTGGAAACAACTTTATAAAAGCACGACCTATAAGCTGTATCCTAACATACAAAAACTCTAATAAAGCTCTGAAAGATTGTGTTACCAGAAGTGGCTTTTAAAAGCCAAAAAGCTGTGTTTTGCACTTAAACACTAGCACAGACCTCAATTAAGCTCAATTTTCAAATCCAAAAGCTATTCTAGAAAGCTTATAATGTATAGAAGCCAGTTTTAATAAGCTAAATATCCTAAAAACACTATAAAGCTTCTGAATCATTGGATTAAAGAAGCAAACTCATAAAAATCCAACTTAAGCTCAAAATCAAGTTAAGCTATAATTTCCAATAAGCCACCACAGAAGCTGAGCTTTTGAAAACTTAATCTCCTATGATTATACTACTGATCCAAGCAATTGAAACACAAATTACATCCTAAAAATCAAAAGCAAATGATTGAATCATAAAACTGCATGTTTTTGGATTTTTCAGGTTTTAAGACAAATTGCAATTTTAAGAGCTAAAATAAGATATCTAAATAAGCTACTTTTTTAAAAACTAAGTTGAAACAGATGATAAATAGCCTAAGATCTACTTGTGTGCTAAAAATCAAACCCTAACTCTTTCTTTATCCCTCTGATAATCTAACTTGAAAAAGGCTTTTTTAGCAATATCACCTGCTGATGCAGTTTGCACATATATGACCAAAACTCAAAACCTTTTATGCAGACCTAATGTAAATGACTTCTACACTCATTAAAAATACAGCTAAGAGCAATTAAGAACACTACAATTACCAAGTGTGATTAGAGCTTATAAACCTAACTAGACTTTAACAGATTTGAACATTTATCACTCTAACTATTGAAAACTCAATTAACTCTACCCTAGCTTATAAATCCAGCATAAACATACTCAGTAATGAAACTTCAATCAATAACAAAAGACCAAATGGCCTCAAGTAGTACTAACTCTTAGTTAGTACTG
>BQNB010075043.1:3331-31596 GCA_026074375.1 Tanacetum coccineum | reverse complement strand
GGCTTATCGGGATGGTTTTTACGCTTAAAAACTTGAGTAAACCATTCTGATACCAATTGTAGAACCGTAGAGGGGGGAAGGGGTGAATATGGTTTTCTTGACTTCTTCAAAGTTCATAAAAATTCAAGTCTTAAAAGAGCCTATTGGTGTGCTAGTCTACTTTGTGGTAAGAACAATAAGTAGATTGAGAGAAAGAGAGAAGGAGAGACACCACGATATATACTAGTATGGGAGGGGGGGGGTTTAGTCTTTCTGTGCGTCTAATTATGAATCTACGACTCCGATACTACACTAGTATAATCCTTATGGTGGACTACAAACTGTATTATAATTTAACTCCACCGATGTTCTCAACGATCAACGCTCATAAAGAAGAGTTACTACCTATGGTATTTCGCCCTCAGAATCCACCCCTAAGAACCCGTGATTTGACTTAATCTATAACCACTAAATCCTTCCCCTTGGAAGCTTTCCAGAACCCCAACTAGATCCTCAATGATCTAGGCTTGATCCCACAGATACAAGACTTCCCTTACAACTCGATTGATTGAAATAAGATAGTTGAATAAAGTCCTAACGTAACCTAGAGACTCAATTCTAAAGAAAGGGTATGAGAAAGAAGACCCTCGACAAAACACACAAGTATGGATTAGGTACTTGTGTGGCTCTCTTGCGGAGATGTGTTCACTTTAATAAATTGATAGATGAAAAGTTTAGAACACTTTGATGTTAGACTTAGAGGATTAGAGAATAGAAAAGAGAGGAAAGAATGTTTGTAAGAGGTGAGGAATACAAAGGCCAAAGGTGGGCATTTATAGGCCAAGAATCCCAAACCTTGGAAAATATTTCGTGAGTGGCGCACTACCCACGCGTCAGCGCGTGGCCAGCGCACCAGATTCCCGAAATATTTTCTTTGGGATTTTAGCATACCCACACTTATTAAACCTCCAATTGTACTTCATGCTATGACCTTTCAATAATTCTTATACTCAAGGTCAACCAACTCAAATAGCCTTTTGATAAAAACATTTGTGAAGTATTTAAAAGCATTTAGCTTATCCAATATTGTAAAGAGAGAAAAGAATTATTAGAAAGGGGGTATTTTAGGTATTCCTCAAAGTGTAACTAGCTTAGTTGGTATCTAACTAAAGGTTTGAAAGATCTAGTTAGAGTAAAAGAGAATAGTCTTGGAATATTCTTAACTTGGAGAGAAAGGGGGAAGAATTTGAAATTTGAATTTTAAATCTTTTAAGCACATCTTGGATAAGAGAGAATGGATTTTTTTAGGTAAAGGGTTACCCCAGTAAAGTATATTAAAACCAAAAATGTTAAGTACAAATAGAATGTGGCTAAAATACCACATTAACCTCAAGCTAAACAGCTTGATAAACACATAAAACTAGTGCTTATGATATGCCATAAACACTTACAACTCTAGAGACAACTAATTGCAACTAGAACAAATGACCCAACTGAATAGGCTAACTAGTAGCAACCGTGAAAGAAGAACTTCCACCAGTTTTTGTATTTTGAAATAAGTTAGCCGATTCATCATACACATTTTCAATAACTTCTTATTCATCATTCAAGGCAGAAAAAGAATTAGACGTGGTGATATTATCATTCTTAGAAGAAGTACCAGTAGTCTTTACCATAGATGTCGATTTAGATGCATTACTCACATTAGTATCTCCCTTCTTTGGTGCGCTTGTAGTTTCCTTAGGCTTATATCTTACATTTTGTTTAACCGAAGGACCAGCAAACTAGCCACCATTAGTAGTCTTAGATTTACCATTCCTCTTCTTCCTTTTACCTACTATTTAGAAACCATCATTAGTCTTCTCAACAGTAGGAGTAACAACATTAGAAGTAGAAACAATATGAGGACTCACCACCTTTTTAGGGCAATAGTCATGGACATGACAAAAAATCTTACATATATCACACCTGGGCGGCCTCCATTCATACTCAACATAGATGGTTTCTTTAGTGAAATCATCCCCAGTAAGTGAAGGAATACCAATAGTAACAACATCCATGAGATCAGCCTCTGAGTTAACCTTAATTAAGCACCGAGCAAAACTACTCCTACCTTACGAATCCTTACACATAGAACTTGTGTATGAGTCAAGCATAACAGGTTTGCCAACGAAGGTAGCGATTAAACTAATACTATCTTCTTCAAACAATTTGAGAGGAACATTGATAACATCAAATAGTTGATACATTTTAATATCAAATTCCCTATAAAAATGCTTACAAATATGTTATTAATGTGTGAAAACGTTACTTAATTGTTTATTATTAGTTTTCAGGGACTAAGTGAGCATTTTAGCAAAAGACAAGGGATTTGGACAAGAAATGCACTAAAGTGAAGAGTCCAAGGCACTTTACGGCGTAACACCCCCGAGGGATTACGCCGTAGCATACTCTAACAAAGAAATTAGTCATCACACCCTTTACGGCGTAAAGAGTCTCCAAGATTACGTCGCAACATCTAAATCTACAAGAGATGATGTATCTGACTCAGCGTTACGGCGTAACATATGCGACAGGGTTACGCCGTAACATCCTTTTATGCATAGAAGATTGGTTGATTACGAAGAAAGATTATGGCGTAACATCCTATAAGGGTTACGCCATAAACCTTTTAAAGCCTATAAATAGAGCCCTCCTTCGGCTTCAACATCACTCATCACCACCACTTTATACACAATGCTAAGGGGTGAACCAAACCCCTAAGGTTCGAAGCATTTCATCTAAAGTTCCAAGGGAGAAGCCACTAGCATACTTATTGTATTTAATCATTCATTTTATTCTCTGTAAGAATTATGATGATTCAATCCATGTCTTTATTCATTAATTCTTGCATTGCTGTTGCTATAAGCGGCTAAGCACTCCTAGTGATGGCCTAACTATGTAGTTACTATTGTTGTGATTATGATTTCCTATTTAATTATGGTTCTGTTAGATATCCTTATAGCCTTTTATTGATCCCCATGTTTTGGTAGTATAGAGGGTGGCTTAGATCTTATTAATCCTGATATTAGACTTACCATATTGAACTTGAGATTAGTGGGTACTAGGGTAGCTTGACATCTATCCTTAGTGTAGGAATTAAACATATTACCACCTTTGTCACATTAAATACTTATAAAGCATGAGAACTCTTTCAGAGGGGGTTAATAACCACTACAAGCTTGGATGCCCTGTTCGTGTGATCGTAGGGGAATGTAGGACCGCAAAGTAAGCATAAGACAAACCTTAAATGAAAATTCGGGTCTGTCGACTTTAGAACCACTAATGGAACTTATAATTGAACATTGCATAGGAAAATGTAATCATAGCATTGGTAATGAAATGGTTAGGTTAGCACGCCTTCTCCCTGATATCTTCTATCTATTTATTTTAATGCATTTACTTTCCTGTAATTCTTAAAATCAATCTTAAAACCATTTTCAATCGTGACAATAATCAAATTAGAACTATTAAACCTTAGCTCTTAGGATGACCTCGGATTTACCAAGCTACTGCACTATATACGACCGAGTTCTCTGCCCGTTAGTGCGTGTATCGATAATTGAGTTTCATAAATTTAAAACTTGGTAAAAATATTATTCAAAACAATTTACGCATCAAGTTTTTGGCGCCGGCTGCCAGGGATCTAATTTTAGTTTATGTAGTTTGAATTCAACTAATATTTTCAGTAGATTTCTTAGGAAATATGATGAACGAAGAAGACATTTGAAAACTCACCAATTAAACAATATGTAATGTTTGACACAGAGAAAACCAAACACAGGGATGATTAGAACTGAATCCGGTAGGATAATAACAAAGAATATCGATGATATGACTATAGCAGATAAATGGAGTATGAGGCAGAAATGAGAAGGGATCCTTGGAGATATACTAGGAATTCAGGATTAACCACCCTGGGAGGAACTAAGAGCTTGGAAAACATGCATCAACCCGACAAACTAAAAACCAATGATTATTTTCCCTCAATTCCTACTTGTTTCAAACCTGCCCAACCGCATACTGATGACATACATGAACCTTTAGGAAATAAACCAAATGACTATCACCTCTTTACACCCCAATCTCATTATGAAATTGAAGTAAGTTCTGATGAAGATGTAGATGAATGGTTGAATGAAGAGTTAAGTAAACGAAGGACTGGGCAGGATAAGGAGGAAGAAGAAGATGCTCCAACTGACATCCTCAAAACAGTGGTTGAAGAGTGCAAGTCAGTTTACAAAAAAGCTCAAATTAGAACACCTTCTAGCGGGACTAGCAAAATTCAGGGGGTATCCTTCATAGCGGAAGAAGAAGGGGATAGTTCAGAAACCTTACCATCAAATGAAATACACCCAGGAAGTTTTACTCTTCCTTGCACTATTGGTAATCTTAAGATATATGCTATGGCTGATGTAGGAGCTAGAATTAATATGATGCCTAAATTACTGTTTGAACATTTGAAGTTGGCTAACCTTAAGAAAACCAGCATGGCTATTGAGATGGGTAATATAACAAAAAAGGCCCCATTAGGAATAGTGGATAATATCCTAGTAAAAATTGATAAGTTCTTGTTCTATTATGATTTTGTAGTTATTGACACGCTTGAAGAAACTGACAAAACAATACTTTTGGGTATACCATTTTTAGCCACGATACATGCTCAGATAGATGTTTTCAGGGGTGAAATTTCATTAAGAGTAGGAAATGAAAAAGTGAAGTTTAATATGAATGGAGAAATATGTCACTCTAGGGTTCCTCTTGAATTTTTTTTCATAGTAAGCTCTATTCAGGAGAGTGAATATTTCAATCCTCATGAAATAGAAAATGATGACCCCCCTGCATTGGAACAAAGAACCTTTCACTACAACGAGGAGAGCGTAGACACTGTTGATTCTAGCAGCGATAGTCAAGAGAATGAAGTAGGAAGCCGTCTCTCTAAAAATGTATCAAGATGGCATGTTTGCAAACCTGTTCATATAACCTTTAAGATTTGTGAAGAAGATTACGGGATATGGCCTACTTGCAATCCCGATTTAAGCTTTTGTAGTGGGTATAATGCTATTTATGGAAAAGAGGAAAATGGGATGCTAAAACAATGGATATGTTTTTGAGATCATGAAAGATAGAATGTCGGGGGAAATGGGATGAAATTTGATGACTTCCTTAAAGTAAGGTATGGGAACAAGAATATTGATGATGTAACTCGTGAGCGGCGATACTACGAGTGGGTAGTACGGAATTATGATTTTAAAGTTAAATCACAAAGAACCACAAAGTATACCGACCCATACGACCTTCACCATAACAGTGGTAGCCTACCAAATAACACCTTGCGCATAAACACCTACTTCCCTAACGTCTCCCAAACACAACCTAAATCATGTATTAGGGAAAATTCATTTGAAGAGTGGATGAAAATTAAGTTAGGGCACACAAATATCAATCATTCTATGAGGCACGTGATGTTTAAGGAATGGGTAAAAGAAGACTTTAACTTTGGGGTCAATATTGGAAGGACAAAGGACGACCCATACTCTAAGAATTTTGATGTATACAAAGATAAGTTTGACAAAGAAATTGAGAAGTTGGTAAATGAATATGAGTTAAAAGCAGGGAGGAAGAGATATGCTTTGGAAGAAGTATGGGAAAAATGTGAAAAATTTCATGATTCAACCAAACAGTGGTATGATGAAGGATTTGAGGAAGAAGAACTTTGGCAAAATGGAATAGAGGAGATAGACTACACACATTTGTTAGCTAAAAATGAAACTTTTGAAGTCCATCGTTACACATTCAAAAATAGGGAAAGTTTCATAAGCATAAATAAACAAATGAATGACGTCCTACCTTTAGGAAGAGTTAACGGATCTAGATTTATTGAAAAAACCAGGAAGGAGATGAACGAAGAAGGAGGAGACACTAGGAAAATGTAGAATTAGGATGAGTCTAACTTAAAGATTCAGTAATAAACAAAAGTGCTTATCGGGAGACAACCCATCTTTAATTAATAAAATGCATTTAGAAATTTGAATATTAGTTGGTTTTTGGTTTCTAACTTTATTTTGCATGTTCTCTCTATAATAAAGTGGAATTTGAGGTCTCCTCGACTCATATTCATGTGGTAGTAAGGTTCTGTCTTGGCGTAACCACTTAGGTTACGCCATAATAGATATTATTACGGCGTAAAGTCTTGTACTTGTTATGCCGTAACCTACTTAGTTCAAATATAAAATTTTTAAATCCATATGTTTACGGCGTAAACAATACTATGGTTATGCCGTAAACCTTTTTTGAAAAATAAAAATAAGTTTGAAACGTTTTCAAAAACCGTGTATAAGTAAATGAACCTTGTGGGTGTGTTCCCTGTAAACCCTCACGAGACTTCACTCGTCCACTTGGGCCACCAAGTGGTTTAAAAGGCTTGTTGCATATGCTAAATGCAACCGTGATTCCTACAAAAGTGAGTTAGATTGTAATGTATATTTATCTATGAATGGTTAATGCTTGTTGTAGTCTAGTGATTTTAGGTTGTTCTATTGACACTTTGCAAGAAGTCAACTCTTGCAATTATCACTCGGAGAAGAGAGCAACACTCAGGGGAGTCTTTTGTTATAATTCTACTCTTATTTCATTATTTTATTTCCTTAATTGTACAATAGGGACATTGTACAAAACAAGTGGGAGGATGGGAGTAGAATTACCACTTGACCTATATTTGCCTTCGATTTCCTAGTTTTCTTTGAAAAATGGTGCTAATTTTAAAATTTTGACATGTTTTTCTTACTAAACTAGAATAAATCTTTACAGAGCACATTATTATCCTGTAATTAATTTGGTGAGAGTAAGCCTAGTATTCTGTTTTCATCTGTTATACATAAAATCCACTAAATACATGAGAGTGCCGGTAGTATTGTAGACTTTAAAACTTAGCTTGTACATCTTGTTAAGACCTAATTGGTTAGTTGGAATAGACTGTTTAAAAAGACAACATTTTAGTAAATCACCGAAAAAGCCTATATATGTGTGTTTATCGGCTTGTCACACTGACTTGTCGACCTCCCTGTGTAAAACCCTAGTTGCACTCACTGACAGTGCAAGATACCCCTAGATCACCTTGTCAAGCCATTCCTGTTTAAACAATATATGTTTCGTTACACCATTTCGCCTTAGCATACCCTGTAGTCTCTATTTTCTTTGTGTTGAAATCTCTGGCTATTTAAGTCCATGGTTCGTAGGAATGGGAATGAAAACTTTATGCATTCGTAGAAGAGCAATCAATTATGATTTATAAAGACCCCCCTGTATCACCACTTTTTGATGTTGTTCATCTCAAGTGGGGGAATGTGCGTATAATATCAGATGTTGCAGGGGCAATAATTAAAGATATAAACTCCTGTAGCATTTGCATATTTATCATGAAGAAAAAAAAAACTAAAAGTCACCCATGTGCTAAAAAATTATAAAGATGATGCAAAAAAATAGAGCTAGTAGCCCATTATTGCACCAAGCCATCTAAACAAGTATAAAGAATGGAGCTAGTAGCCCATTATTGAAGATCAGGTATTCCAAACTAGACTCTTATGGACTTGGATGGACATAGCTAGTTATGGACAACCTTAGTACCTTTAGACTATTTGTTATGTAGTTTTTTATCTTTAACAAATCATTTTTAAATTGAATCCCATGGTCTATCCTTACCCTTTATATCACCCAATAAAAACCAAATATTCACCCAAGTTTTTGCCTTAGAGACTCTTAGACCCTAAATTCTAGTTATTGGCGACGTTGGTGTACTTTTCAAGCTTATGATAGAAATACAAACTAGGACTATGCAATTTGAAGAACACCGCACCCCAAAAATTAAAACACTAGTTAAGTAATGAAGTTGAGTGGTTTTAGATTCCCTTTTTCCGAGGTGTTTCGGCTCTAATGTTTTCTAGCATAAGTAACTTATAAATTCATTTCTTTAAGTCAAATTGGGGAAATCTTTTTATGAATTATTTATTCTAAACGGTTCTACTTGAGGGCAAGTAGAAGTCAAGTGGGAGGATATTTGATAACATCAACTAGTTGATACATTTTAATATCAAATTTTCTATAAAAATGCTTACAAATATGCTATTAATGTATGAAAATATTACTTAATTGTTTATTATTAGTTTTCAGGGACCAAGTGAGCATTTTAGCAAAAGATAAGGGATTTGGATAAGAAATGCACTAAAGTGAAGAGTCCAAGGCACTTTACGGTGTAACACCCCCAAGGGATTACGCCGTAACATACTCTAACAAAGAAATGAGTCATCACACCATTTACGGCATAAAGAGTCTCCAAGATTACGTCGCAACATTCAAATCTACAAGAGACGATGTATCTGACTCAGCGTTACGGCGTAACATATGAGACAACGTTACGCCGTAACATCCTTTTATGCATAGAAGATTGGTTGATTACATAGCAAGATTACGGCGTAACATCCCTTAAGGGTTATGCCGTAAACCTTTCAAAGCCTATAAATAGAGCCCTCCTCAGGCTCATTCATCATCACTCACCACCACCACTTCACACATAGTTCTAAGGGGTAAACCAAACCCCTAAGGTTCGAAGCATTTCATTTGAAGGTCTAAGGGAGAAGCCACTAGCATACTTATTGTATTTAATCATTCATTTCATTCTCTGTAAGAATTAGGATGATTCAATCCATGTCTTTATTCATTAATTCTTGCATTATGAGTGGCCAACCACTCCTAGTGCTGGCCTAACCATGTAGTTACTATTGTTGTGATTATGATTTCCTGTTTAATTATGGTTCTGTTAGATATCCTTATAGCCTTTCATTGATCCCCATGTTTTGGTAGTATAGAGGGTGGCTTAGATCTTATTAATCTTGATATTAGACTTACCATGTTGAACCTAGGATTAGTGGGGTACTATGGTAGCTTGACATCTATCCCTAGTGTAGGAATTAAACAGATTACTTCCTTTGTCACACTAAATACTTATAAATCATGGGAACTCTTTCAGAGGGGGTTAATAATCGGGTTAGATTATAGATTGGTCTTAAGTCTAGTTGGGGTTTAACCACTGCAAGCTTGGATTCCCTGCTCTTGTGATTGTAGGGGAATGTGGGATCGCAGAGTAAGCATATGACAGACCTTAAATGAAAATTCGGGTCTGTTGACTTTAGAATCACTAATGGAACTTATAATTAAGCATTGCACAGGAAAATGTAATCATAGCATTGGTAATGAAATTGTTAGGTTTGCACGCCTTTTTCCTAGATATCTTCTATCCATTTATTTTATTGCATTTACTTTCCTGTAATTCTTAAAATCAATCTTAAAACCATTTTCAATCGTGACAATAATCAAATAAGAACTATTAAACCTTAGCTCTTGGGACGACCTTGGATTTACCAAGCTACTGCACTATATACGACCGGGTTCTCTGCCCGTTAGTGCGTGTATCAGTAATCGAGTTTTATAAATTTAAAACTTGGTAAAATATTATTCAAAACAATTTACGCATCAAACATCATGCAATTTTACCCATATAGGAATGCAAGTTAATTCTTCTTTAAGCAATCTAGTACCCATTGACCATTTCTTGAGAATGATCGGAGACTTACGTATCAACCAAGGACCACCCTCCAAAACAGCTTCTAAACCAGCCCGTGAATCAAATTTAAAGAAAAAGAAGCCTTTGGTATTCATCATAATCCTTTTCAGCCCATGTTTCACCCAGTTGTTTCTAGCATAATATTCAACAACCAGAAATGCCATTCTTTTTCCCATAAAGTAACCATATAAAGTGTGTTCAAAATGTGTACTAACCTTTTTGACAACTTTACGTGGAATAGAGATGTTAACACCGTCAAAAATAGGATCAGCCACCAAAGGACGAAAGTTAGAATTAACTTTTGGTTGGTCCTTAGCACTTACACCCGCAGCTCCAACATAGGATGTTGACTTGGTATTGATGTTCACAGCCTGAACAATAGGGTCATTAGGCGCGTAAACTATACAAGGAATAAAGCATCACACTTTCAGCCCCATGAGAAATCTTTATACTTAGCACAGAAAATATCAGTAACCTCCTAACGCTTTTCTTTAGACAATTCTAACCACACCTCGGAGGTGCCCAATTCAATGTTACTAATAAAGTCCTCAAAATCCTTGTGAGTTTTAAGTGACACACCAAATTAATAAGAAATTATATCATGATGAGTAACCACATTACTCACTGTAGCATCTTGATCATACATAGCAGCAACATAAGCAGTTTGGTTAGCCTCCATACCAAACGGAAAAGAAGCATTAAGGTAACTCGAAACCCTAGTTGTTAGAACTAGTTTTATGTAAAGGGATGGTCATTAACATTCCCGAACCTTGTATTAGCATAAGCTAATTGGGCATAGTTATGGGCCTTAAAGCCTATTAGATATCAAGCCCAGCCTTGGAAGCCCACTTAAACCTAAGGCTGGCCCATGTACTCTACTATATAAAGCCATCTCCTCATGTGGAGAGGGTGTTGCTCATTTTACTTTCATTTAATGTGTAGCCATTTTTCTTTGTTACTTTCTCTCTCCAAAAATATCTCTATCTCTCTACATTTGCAAGTAAATTCGTGTGTGCTTGTGTGTGAAGTGATAAGTTAACATGTGGTATCAAGAGCTCAAGGTTTACTAGTGTTTGTGGTTTGCTTGTTCGAGCTTATTCAAGCTTATTCTTAGCTTGATTTCGTCCTTGTTTTTTTTCTTTTTTTCTTTTGTAAGCCACGACTTATTTCTTCTTTGTTAGCTTGATTCTTAAGCGTGTTTGTGCACTAGATTTCTAGCTTATTGTGTGTTTATAAATGGCTTATTAAGAATCTCACATAGCTTATTGGTTTTCTAGTATTTGTTTGAAAGTTTTGGCAATATACATATTGAAATACCATAAGGTTCAAGATTTTGTTGTTGTTTTTGAATTGTCGTTGTGTACTTCCTTTTATTTTAACCTTGTTGGAGCTTATTCCTAGCTTAAGCGAATCACCTTTAAGCTTTTTCTGTTCAGTTAAGCTATTTGTCTAAGTGTGATAATTGTAGCGGTTTGGGCAATTTAGTACATCTAAGTTTGTTTTGTAGTTGAATTCGGGTAAGGACAAGAAAGATTTGTACTTGTTTTGTTTGGCAATACAAAGTTAGCAAACAAACAAAATCTAGTACACATAGCGGTTTGTCTTATTGGTAGAGGTTTGGTATAATTTTTGTGGCGGTTTGGTAAAATTATCAAGTGGCGGTTTACTATTTTCATGTTCATAGCGGTTTGATTATTCAAACAGCGGTTACAGGTTATAGTAGTGATTTGATTTTATCTTGGCTTTACTAAATGTAACTCTGTCTAATTGAATTCCTGGTGGCGGTTTGATACTGCCCTGGTAGCGGTTTACTATTCTGCCAAGGTAGCGGTTTAGTATTAATAGTCTAGGTAGCGGTTTAACAAAAAATGTCTAGCAACGGTTTGTGCACTCGTAGTGGTTTTCCAATTACGTAGCGGTTTGATCAATTTTCATTGGTAGCGGTTTATCTAATATAGACAACGGTTTGGTCTACCTAAGTAGCGGTTTGATTAATTTCTATGCCAGCGGTTTGGTTATCTCACTAGTAGCGGTTTGCTACATTTAGGTGGCGGTTTGGACATTTAATGTGGCAGCGGTTTGAGTAAAATTTTCCCATCGGTTTGTCCATTAAGAGTGCCAGCGGTTTGATGCTTTTGGCAGCAGTTTAACCACGATTGTTCTAGCGGTTTACCCTACTGTCTCATTATCTTGAATTTTTGAACTATTTAGACTTTGGACTTTGGACTTTAATTATACTTGGACTTTGGACTTAAAACATAAACTAATTAATTCACCAACAACAAACAATCTTCATTTCATGGTTTCTTCTTGACTTTGTAAAATCCTGTAAAAGTTCAATATTTTCTCGGTTTAAGTCATAGACTTGTAAAATCCTGTGAAATCCCAAGGACTTTAATCAAAATCAAATCATAATCACTAATCATTAAATCGATCCTATCTTATCATTTTACATCAATCTCGCAATGTCGACTCAACAAGACATCTATGCAACCGGTTTCGAAAACTGATCTCCTATGCTTAACAAAGAGAACTATGTTCCATGGTCATCGCGCCTTCTCCGTTATGCTAAGAGTAGACCAAATAGAAAGTTAATCTACAATTCCATTATAAATGGTCTTTATGTCAGACGAATGATTCCTGAACCAAGTGATGCAGCCCGTGAAGTTCTAGTTCCTGAAACATCCCATGAACAAACTGACAATGAACTCATGAAAGCAGAAATTAAACAAATGAAAGCTGATGATCAAGCAATTCAGACCATACTTCTCGGTATTCCTGAAGACATCTATGCTGCTGTGGACAGCTGTGAGACTGCTCAGGAAATCTAGTTACATGTTCAACAAATAATGAAAGGTTCTGATATTGGAATTCTAGAGAAGAAGGCTAAGTTGTTTAATGAATGGGAAAGGTTTACTTCTACTGATGGGGAATCGATTGAGTCTTACTATCATCACTTCTCAAAGTTGATGAATGATTTTAAGAGAAACAATCACTTTCCAGAAAAGATTGCTAGTAATCTCATTTCATAAACACCTGTACAACGCAATTGGAGGTCGACATGTACCATCATTCCACAACAAAGACTTATGCATACAGCAGATTGACACCAGATGTATGATTTCTTGAAATACAATCAAAAGGAGGTGGATAATTTAAGAGTAGAACGACTTGCAAAAACACAAGATCCTTTAGCACTCATGGAAAATTCCAACAATCCTTTCAATTATCCAGTGTTTCATCTAGATCTACTATCATCAAGTACCTACATACAACAACCACAACCCAACAATAACTATAACCCAAAACCATTATTAAACCAGAACTACATGCAATAACTAATGCCAAATCCCGAAGACATTACAGATCCCACAATAGCAATAAACATGGCAATTTGGGTTCCCTAATGGTTAAGGCATTCAAACTAAACCAACTCCAACACCACCAACAACAACCAGAGAATTTCATCAAACCCTCATAATAGGCATATTGCTCACACCTGAGTATGAATTTGGTTTCAAGATAATCATATTGCAGAGGTTGTGAGGAAATGGGGAGGGAATAAGTTTAGTGCCAGTACGCTCAAGTTATAATGTCAGGAACAGGTTTTTTAGAATGCAGTTTCAGAAATACGGGTGTTACATAATGATTTGGAAAATCAAAATGGGCTAATTGTTATATATCAGAAAGTTGCCTACTCTGAATGGGAATGGTAATGTTGTAGCAGCACGGGCTGAGGGTAATGCAAATGGGAATAATGGTAATCAGATAATGTGTTACAACCTGCAAAGAGGATTGGTCCAGCTTGCTAGGAACTGCATAATACGGCCACGAAAGAAGGATGTCGCTTAATCTTACTTCAACTTAGTTTCTGATTTGCTCCCCCAAAAGGAAGAAAGCCACGGAATCAACTACAAGTTGAATAGTAGTGAATTGATGGCTGCTGCACGCGGATCAGTGATGAGGATTGAGGAAGTCAATGCAAACTGCATTTAGATTGCTAATTGCAACAAGGCAATCGTGACATCGGGTACCTCAAAGTGACAAAGATCCCTCTTAGGACCAAACGGATCACTGAGGTACATCTCTCTAAAAATTTTTTCATATGATAATGAATAGTATTCAATAATGTTTTACTCAAGAGGACCAATATAACTGAGCTACTCGTGCCCATCCTGAATCCACCCAAGTACAACAAAATTGAAAGTAATGATAAAATCTGTGGTTTCTAGTATTGAACAAGGAGATGGAACAGTAGAACTACATTATGCAACATTGAGGAAACACGGTGCGTACCATGAATCATTATTTCATAAATTTAGCTGCTGAAGTTAGAAAGATAAATCGGTCATCCGCAAAATGAAAGAACCCAAAATAGCAGAATATGACCACTGATCTGTCTAGATATAAAATCAAGTAAAGTGTTTTGAAATTAGTCCAAGAAAAATATACGAAACTAGAAAGGAGTTATCAAAGGTCTATTTATCAAGAGCAGTGCCTTACAAAAAGATAAATGCACTTCCACTTAAGTTTCAGGTAAACAAAAAACACTTGTTTGAAATGAGGAAATTTCAAATTTAAATAACCAAATTTCAAAGAAAAGTCAACGTTTTCTTCTCAACAAGAGATGGAAAAAGAAAAGGTTCAAGTCTGATTTTCCAAAATACGCCGAAGACGAATCTTGAAAAACAAATTCAACCATGAGAATAAGAAAAAGGAAATAAGATAATAAGTTGGTTAAAACAGTCAATCGATTCAAACGATTACAATGCATTCACCTAAGCCAACATAAACAGGCTATTTGGGTAATCAAAAATCCCTTTTAATATCTATAAGCAAGCTCAGCATAAACACCAGAGGTTTGTATAATGCAAAGTTTATATAAGAAAAGCATGAATACTGCCTTCTGTGTATAAAGTTCGTAGTAGAGCCACTGAACTTGCTCAAGAGAGACCCTTAAACTGAAACCATTAAAACAAAGCGAAAAAAAACCAAAAAATTATACAAAGATAAATCATCTTTCAGGGATTTTTGTTTCATAAACGGTCCTAAGTCACGTGAAGAGTTGTATATTTTCAAATACTCCAAAAACGACCAATAATTCTAAATCAATCAATACCAAATGAAGAGTTTTTCGGATGATAAATACCTCTAAGTGTTGCAAAGCGAAAATTTCTAAAGAGGTAAAAAGCACCATTGCGACTCTTCAAACGTGTTGTCCAACAAAAAATGACCTATTAGAATATACACAATTGTCCGTCGTTTCTGTTTTACCAAAAGATTCACAAGGTTGTAAAAGATGAAATTTTCCCTATCGTTAATCAAGTTGACGCTAGAGTGCAAAATTTTGAAATACAATTTTTGAAAGAAGCAGCCAAATTTTTTCGAGACTTCAAATCATCCCTTGAAAAAGAAGCTTGATGAAACTCTTGCTAAGCAATAAGGCATTGGTAATAAAAAATGACGTCTCTGAGCGCTGTAGTCAGTCATGGATGATTATGACCAATTTGTGCAAAAATAATTCTGTTGTCGGAAACATCAAATCTCCCAAACTGAGCATGAACTTATGAAAGAACTTTTTGAAAATTTTTGTCATTACAAAGGAAATGAGGTAATGCTAAACACTTTGAAATGATTGGTAACAAAAATAGTGAAGAATGCACATATGACAAAATTTTGTTACAATACAGCTTATAAAGACATGCACCAAACGGATCAAATGGTGCAAGCATCAGGTTGGGAGCTCCAAGGGTAAAAAGTAAATATAACTCCCATGTGTATCAATACCCATGATCCTTTGCCTTAGAAATTGAAAATGAGAACGAAGAAACTAGAGGTACAGGTTCCAGAATTATGAAAAAGAAAATGCTCATCTTAAGACTGCATACAAGAACTTGTTTGACACTATCAATGTGACACGGGCTCAAACCAAAATAATAATTGACTCTTTGCAGAACAAATTACATGACATGATTTATGAAAATGCCAGTTATTTGATAAGGTTTTGAAACCTAAAGGAACACCACCTAAAGACAAAAAAAAAAGAATAATTGAAATTTATACAAGTAAATTCGTATTCCATTCAACCGTCACATTCTAGACGATGAGTCACAAGATGACAATGGCGTCCTCGGAGTATAAACGAGTGTTACAACTCCGGGTCGGAAGTAAATGATCGGTAGAATAAACAAATTTACACAATATTCGGATGTCGTGTAAAACGGTGACATGAAAAGCCAACGAAAAGATTGTGAAAATCCACAATACGATTTCGGGAATTTATCCAAGATGTTTCCCGTGAATAGCACCATGGGAAAAAGAACGAAAAGCAATTCGGATATCTATATAAGTAGCTTAAAGAAGTTAAATAGGGAAATAACACGCACGGGTAGTAAAATGATAATTGTATAATCTCATCGGATCAAATACTTATATAATCCCAAACAATCGTACAACGAAGGTACGCACAACGATAAAAGTAAGTCGGGTAAAATAATTCGGTTCAAATCGAACGAGTATATGTAATCGGTCATTACACATATAAACGAAATAGTAATAACGCTTAGAAAAGTGATCATGAGAAGTCGGACACAATATGCGCATGGATAGAAGTATGTAAGGTCACTACATATATAAAATTTATGCAACATGCGAATGAACGCAATGCATCAAAATGAATATGATAATTTTAATAATGATTTATTTAAACATGTAAATAAATACAAAAGAAAACCTTAATATATGGTTTACCAATCGATGTATATTTTGATATAAATCATAGTATTTATTCAATAAATACTTAGCAATAATGCACCCGCAGGGTATAAGTATTAAGAATGATAATCACAAAAGAATGGTAATCACAAGGATGACTTGGCCGGCATCTCGAGGAGTTTGCGCGCTAAAAATTAAAAAAATAAGGTTATAGTTTAGGTTTTGAAAACGACCTAGTTCTCTATAACCTGTGGCTCTTGATACCAATCTTTAACACCCCCAAATTTACACGCAGCGGAACCAACAATTTGGGTGTTAAATATTAGTACAATAATCACAAGATATAAAGTACGACTCAAAGAGACGTTTAAAAAAAACAAACAACCATTCCATTCCTTTATTATCAGAGTTCAAAAGCGTAGTCCCAAAAGATCATCACCATACAGTACATAAGTTTGATATAACCAAACTAAAACAAGTTTTTAATGGGGAATGGATTTTTAAATGGTGAACAAAAATTTAGCGCAAATCCTCCTCTTTATTGCCTCCAAGCCTCCGCACTTCAATTACCTGAGATGAAACATGCTAAAAAGTCAACACGAGGTTGAGTGAATTCATAGGTTTTATAAGTAATAAACAGTTGAACACAAGCATAATAATAATCATAAGCATCATATAGACTTGTGGGCCAGACAAGCTAATAACCAACAGTTGCATTGAGCTCGCGACACCGATCCCATTGACGAATTCCATAAACAAATAATAATAATACAATGAATGCCCCCAGGCTAGGTATTTCGTCAGATACCTACTCAAATCTCCATACAATATGTCCGTACATTGGGAGTGCTCACTTTCCGGATTCAAACTTCCCAAAAACCGAACCGGGTTGTCAAGCCCATAGCGCTATTAATTGTATGAGCGGCTACCCATCATAGGTAGTTGACGGCTCACGATTGGGGTCTTATGACGAAAGCTACTCAAGCAACAACATATATTCACATACGGGTCCAAGCATAGGAGAAAAACCTACTTGTGTTCGTTTTATAAAAACTAGCATGCATCTCCCTCGCGGGGTTTAAGAAAAATACTTGAAAAGCGAGGCTATGAACTCACTGTAAGTCAAATAAGCGATGAGGATCGAGAAGCTGAGTATATAGATCGAGAGAGATCACCAACAATCACCGACAACCTATAGGAGTGACGCGACTTAGTACGTAGAAAGTAACAATACGTAAAAATTAAATATGTGATCATGAGATGTGTTTTCGAGATAAGCATGGCATTCCACTAGGACTTCCTCAAGTCCTTTTTAATCCCAAATTGACTTGTGACCTGGTCTTATAGGCAAATGAACATCTACCAAATTTCGGCTTCTAACTTTTATTTTATCACGGTGTACTATACGTTTTAAAAATTTTAGACTAGACGTAAAAACTAGGTTTCTGAATTTAACTTAACTTCATGGAGTCATATCTCCTAGCTCACAAATGTTCTATATATGAGGCTTTCACCCCTGGAAATCTATTTGAGTCTAGTTTCCAGAAATGTAAGTCTCATAATTTACAAAGTTTCGTAACTATGTGAAAAGACTATTTTACCCCTGGTTGTCCAAAACAGAAAGTTAGTAAAAATTTTACCCTTTACTAAAATGGCCATAAATCACAAACCATGATAGCAATAAAGGTGAGGTCAAAGGCTATGGTTTCCTTATGATGTCTACTACTGACCCAATAAAAAAGATCTATTATTTTATGGTAAAAATTTAGAGTTTAACTCGTATTCTAAACACATGTCCAGATTTGACCTATTTCCTTGTTTTGGCCATAACTCACTCATCCTAAGGAGTTGGTTGAGTATCCAACTATCTCATAGAGCTGAGACATATATCTAACTACCTATGAAATTTAATCACAGACCCCAAGCTAAATTTTTAGAGCTATGATACGTTTTAGCTACTGTTTTCAAAACAGTCCCAATATTTCAACTTAAAACCTTTTTAAACATCATTTTAATTCATCTAAGACCTAACCCAATGCCATAACTAAATGAAAACACCCTCAAGAACATAATCACATATATATATTCAGAACTTAAACATCCATTTTCATGGATTAAAATTAAAGAAAACAAGAAATAAAAAGATAAGACTAATAAAAGAAAGATTTAGGCTTACAAAAAGAGAGATTTAGGCTAGTGAATCAAACAAGAACACCCTTCTCTTGTGGGGCTGATTCGAACCAAGGATGCCCAAGATTAACAAGCTTCTAAACTTCCTAAATATCACCAAGAATCTCCCCAAGAAAACCCCAATCAAAAAGCTTCAAGAAAACTCAAGAAACAAGCCCTAAACTCCTTCAAATCTTCATGAAATTGCACCAAACTTTGCAAGAGGCTTATGGATGGTGTTAAGAGGATAAAAATGAGATGAAAAATTTTGTATGATGGTGGTGGTGGTGAGGCCAATTTCGGCAGCCAACAAGGGAAGAAGGGAAGGAGAGATTTTTGGAGTTGGATGGTTTTTAGATTTGCATGTTATGGAGAAGTGAAATGAAATGATTAAGTTTATAGAAAAGAGAAGTGAGGTTGTGTGTGGGAGTGGTAAAACCAGCCATTGGCCTTGGGGGGAGGTAAATTTTTTTTTTTTTTGATTTTTAGTTATAAGTTTAATTAAAGTGTAGTGTAAAGTGTAGGTTAAATAAAGGTAAGGTTTAAGGTAAAACGCGAGTTTTAAGCTAGAAATTTACGTAAACGCGAAACACAATGGAAAATGAAAATGGGGAAAATTAAAATCATCGGGGGATATTATGAGATTATTAAACAACTTAAGGCACGAAGACGGAATAGATTTCTAAATACTGCTCACGCAAAGCTAAGAACGAGAAAATCTTACTAAATCGGGTAAACGTAAAATTAATGACTCACTTAAAAATGAAAATAGAAATAAAGTTAAGAATAAATAGTGACCTTAAATACGGAATGTTACAGAATGCGACAAGTCATTCATGGATATAACCATGCAAATATATGACACAATTATTATAACAATAAAAACAAGATACCATGTATATTAATTCATTCAAGAACATAACAATCGTTTAACATCCCATTATCCAAACACTAACTAATACATCACATATTTACATGAGACTACTAGCATTAACAATTCCAATCTTCATAGCACGCTCAAAATGCTTATTGAATGACATTGGTTTTGTAAACGGATAAGCTACGTTGTCATCTGTGTGAACTTTCTTAAGGACAATTCCACCTCGTTGAATTACTTTACGAATGTAGTGATATTTCCTCTGAAAATGTCTGGCTCCCTTCAAGATAGCGAGATCTCTGGCGATAACTAGTGCAGGCTCATTGTCACATAGCATCTCCATAGGTATTTTATTCAATGGCATGAAACCTCCAAGTCCATCAATAATTTTCCTCATCCAGACTGCTTCCATTGATGCTTCAGCTGCAACAATGTACTCAGCTTCTGTAGAAGACATAGCAGTAGTGCTTTGCTTGGCACTCTTCCAGTCTACGGCTCCACCATTAAGTACGAACACATATCCCATTTGAGATTTTGTATCGTCCTTATCAGTTTGAAAACTTGCATCAGCATAACAAGATACTTTCATCTCATCTTTAGTTTTAGCCCCATACACAAGAACCATATCTTTAGTATTCCTCAAATACTTAAGAATAGTTTTCACAGAAGTCAAGTGAATCTCACTAGGATTTTGCTGAAAACGACAACACAAATTTTGCGCAAAGGCAACATTAGGTCTAGTGCATCTAACCGCATACATTATTGAACCTATGGCCGAAGCATAAGGAACTCTTTTCATATGTTGTACCTGAGTAGGTGTTTTTGCACCTTGTGACTTCCTATAGTCAGGCTTTTCCATCATTGGAGTATACCTCTTCTTGGAGATTTCCATTCTAAATTTCTTTAGAATTTTTTCTAGATAAGCACTTTGACTAGGGGTGAGCAGAAACCGCACCGCAAACCGCAAAACCACAAAAAACCGCACCACAAAAACTGCACCACGGCAAAAACAGGTGAATCAGTTGTAAGAAAAAAGAAAAACCGCAAATGCGGTTGTGGTTTTACCCTTAAAACCGCACCATAAAACCCGCACCGCACCGCACATTGATTATTTAAAATCAAAAAATGACACATTGATTATTTTATGTGTGTTATAAGGCTTCTAGTGCATATTATCAATAATATTCTAAGTGATGTGTGTGTTTACATTAAATATATGCACAAACATTGTAAACCAATAACCGCAAAATCTACAAAAACCCACATTAATTATATATATTATAAGTGATGGTGTGGTGCGGTTAAAACCCGCAAAATCCACAAAAACCTCAAAAACCCCACAAAACCGAAACCGCAAAAACCGCACGGTTGCGGATTCTCACTTTTTAAAAACCGCAATTGCGGATGCGGTGTGATTTTTGCTAGATTCCGCACCAATCCACACCATGCTAAAATCGTGTAGGATCGGTGCAGGATTGCATCAGAGGTAGGATCGCAAGTAGGATCGTAAACTCGCGTGTAAGATCGTAGGATCGCGTGTCGATACGAGTTTACCAAATTACCAAGTTACTGATTTATTGACTTACATGCTTACTAGCCCATTACTTTTTTAGGCCCAAAATAGAACAATACGAGTCTGCTGATTTCAGTAACAAGTATTGACGTTTCATTTCTAGATTTTCTAATCAATAAACCTAATTATCTACTTTCCCCAAATTAAAATTACATGAAACAAATTAGGGTTCTTCTTCTCATGTTCTAGTTACCTTAAGCAAAAAATTTCTTACAGATAATTGTTGTTTTTTCTTATACCTTTTCATAATTTTAATTCAGATAGCTTAATTGTAGTGATACGAATACTAGTGAAGTACTTTGTTTTGAGACGTTTATTAGGCATGTTATGTAATTTTATTTCGCAAAATCATGAATGTGGCGATTGAAACTTGACTTTTTTGTGTTTTACTTTTACTTTGGTATTTTAAATTTGAACTTTAACATTTTCAAGAGGATATTATATAAATTTATATTTGATGATGAGTAAAAATAAAAATAGTTTGACTCGTTTATCCATTGCTTACAAAACATGATAAATTGGTAGGATCTTACGATCTCGATCCGATCTTACGATCTCGATCTTGTAAAGACAAAAACGATCCTAAGTGAGATCGCGATCTTGACAGCCTTGGTTTTAAGCAGTTAATATAAGTGATCAAAACAAGTTTACGGTGAGTTTTAGGTACTTCCGGTGAGATTAGAAGTATTTTTATAACTCGGAGAAACATATCGGTTATTAGTACTCTGTAAAACACAAGTAAAGTCCTTCTAGTTTTTTTTTTGTTTTTATTATTTTTATTATAAAACTGTGAAACGAGAAGTGCGTAACAAAAAATATAAAGTCTGACAAGTCAAAAGTATTAAACTGAGAAAAAGTACGAAACATAAAATGATAAAAAATTGTATTATAACTATAATGTTATTTGAAAAGTCAAAAAGGGGCGGAGACTGTAAAATGTACGCAATGTGAGCTATTCATAGCAGCACCCTTCGAGCACAAGGTACAGTTGGTCTTTTTGTGCTCGTGCCATGGGAAAAAAATATGCCACATCACCACTTTTTTGTATGATAAATGCTAGACTTACACAATTTTTACAAACAAACATCCACACCAACATGTGATATGTGAGATGTACCAATTAGGTTGCATGAAAATTACCTTTTTTTAATTTTTACCATCCATAATTATATGCCACATGTGAGTGTGAATATTTATTTAGAAAAATGGCGTGAGCCTAGCATTGCTCTTTTCCTATAACACCAAATAACACTCTCCTTAGTTAACACCGCATTTCTAGTGTTATGGTGACGAAACTTTTTTTTCTTTATTCATTTACATAAAAAAAACAACTTATTAAATTCAAATTCAATTAATAAAAAAAACATTGCAAACTACATTAAATAAAAACAAATACATAAAAAATATATAAAGTTAAATAATTTCACTTGTTACATAATTATTTCAATAGACCTCATGATAGAATAGCAGCACACAATGGGCTTAACAAATATGTGAAATGTAGGGTTTTTTATACTACGAGATACGTCGCTTTTATATTCAATTTTTCATTTTCTATATTTCATCTTTTTTCCCAACAAGTCTTCTTCCTCTTGATACATGCAACAACATAAAAAACATCAAAACAATACACAAGACACCCACAAAAAAGAAGAAAAAAAAATGAAAACGCGACACGAAAACGCGAATCACGGTATAGTGTCTCGCGCCGTCGTGTCGCGTGTTCTGGGACCATCTCGTCTGGCAACTTCTGCTTGAGGCCCGAAAACGCCACATGGGGTGTGGTCTGGGCGTTTTCACGCTGCGTTTTGAGAGAAAACGCGGAAAAAAAACTCTTACCATGTGCTCTTAAAAAAAGTTGTCACTTGAAAAAGGCAATGTTTGTACGATCACATACAAAACAATTAAAATGTCAATAGAATCCACAACTATAGAGCATTGGGTATCATCATACTACCCCGACACTATTTCAACGTGTAAACTTTTATAAAAAAATTTTGTATTTAGTTGGCATGTCACATGTGATTTAGAGGTTGTTTAAGTGTGCTTAAGGTTAATGTGGTACTTTAGCACATTCTATTGTGCTGAATCCTTTTGTTGTGATTAATATATTTTACCGAATAATCCCCTTTACTAAATTTAAAAAAAAATCATAGTTTAAAAAAGAGAAAAAAATGACAACTAAGTTAACTAAATAATAACAGTTGATGTTGACAATGGGTTCACAAAGCTCACATTCTTAAAGTGGTTCATAAACGGTTTACAAAAGGTTTTCGAAGGGTTGCATGGGTCCATAAATGGTCTATAGGAGGTTCGCGAGGGGTAATGGAGGTTCATAGATGGTTTACGAAAGGTTCACGGGGGGTTAAAGACCAAATAGGCCATAAGCCCAATTACTAACGTGTGGTCTAAAAAAGTTTACAACGTATTATTTTCGTCTTAATATAAATGCTTATCTCTCTAATTAAAAAAGATTTTAAGAGAGAATGCTGATCTATCTCAAGCGTAAGTAATAAGAACTTTTAAAACTTAACGCAATACAAAAGTCGACAACGGAAGGAGTAAAAAAATATAAGAGTAAATTGCAAAAACCGTCCTTACGGTATGTCCAAATTTGCAAACTCAGTCCAAATTTGTACATACCACATGCACGGCTTTTGCAATTTACTCGATAATAAATCATAATTTTTTATTGGTAAAACTGAAAAATTACTATTATTACCAGCATATAAAATTAAGTCATGCAAATTGTTCCAATCTAGATTCAAATTTAATTTTATTAAAAAACGTTGGTAAAGATGTAAACCGAACAAAGTACAGCTTGACTTTCATAAACAGGTTAATCAAGTCAAAAGATGTATGTGAATGCTAATCAAGTCAATTGCCAATGTCCATTCTGTGAACACTTAATAGTCAATTGAAAATGTAAGTAAATGTAGATTGTGATCAATATTTAGTTAGACTTTAAAATATAGTAAAAAGCATGTGATATTTAGATTGTACGTACCTTTTGCACGTTGTTCATAGACCTTGTAGTACTTCTTTGTAGACAACATTTGTAGTAATTTTATATATATTTCCATCCTGGTCACGAATGGCAACCTTCAAACTTTTTTTGCTTTTCACTTTTGGTACATCAACGTATAGTTGTCCATGTGTAGAAAACAATTCTAACGGTGAAACTTAATGGGTTTGAACATTAGCACCATTTCCCATCTGTAGAAGAATCTAATGGTAGAATGAATGTAAGACATAATGAATACACGAACTATAACAACTTTTCCTTTACGTAACAGAATTGTAATACAAATGAACTATTAACCAACCATAGATAATGTATAAATGTATCATTGCCGTTAAAACACAATAAAAATTCACATTCATTCTAAATAGCAGGAGTTTTGGATTTGTCTCTTTAAATATATTATCCATATATCATAATAGTTAACAAACAATCACGAATGATGCACTTTCATTATCTTCTTTCCTTTCTCCCTACTTGTGCCCTATATTTCTCTTCAGTGAAAGATATTAAGCTTCTTGCATTAGAACTTCTTTAGCCATCAATTAATCCCCTTATATCAAAGTCTAATATATGAAAATTTGAATTAATTAAGCAAAACAGGTTCTCGATGTTACATAAATGATTTTGAATCCTCATGGTTTTGTTACTTATAAGAATAACCCTAATAATATAGTTCTAAAAACAAAGATTTTAGGGTTACCCGGCCATTTCGGCATGTAACAAAATCACCCATATCGACCCGTTACATAAAACCGCCAGACCCGCTGATTTTGCAAGCAATAACCTCTAGTATATTATATCAAGTAAAAGCACATTAAAACTAAAGGAATAAAAAATATGAGCATACTCTGATATTGCAGTCCTTAGAGATCCTTAAAATTACCAAATCCCGCTTATCTTATGTAATATTTAGTATAACATTACAATTCCAAAATTTAAACACAAAAATCCAACAAGTCACATTTAACACTCACCTCAAATGCTCTCTGTAATACAAGGAAGTATCAGCCAACCATGAATAATGAATAAAATGTATATTACCTATTAGTAACACATTGAAAATAACACATTCTTTTATTTAGTTGTATTTTGAATTACGTATTTAAATATATTATCCACCATCGTAAATAGATTAACAAACAATCACGAATGATGCACTTTCATTTTCTTTTTCCCTTTCTCCCTACTTGTACCCTATATTTCTCTTTCGTGGACGATATCCAGCTTCTTGCATTAGATCTTCTTTAGCCATCAATTAGTTCCCTTATTATATCAAAGCCAAACATATGAAATATTTGAATTAATTAAGCAAAACAGCTTCTCGATGTTACATGCGATGATTTTGTACCCTTCATGGTTATTCTAATTATAAAAATAACCTAATATATTATTCTAAAAAGACCTTAATCCCGGAAATAAGATTTTGGGGTTACCTGACCCTTCGGCATGTAACAAAATCAACATATCGATCGCTTCACAAAAACCACCAAACTCTTTACACAAATCACTCGTATCAATCGTTACACAAAAAGTACCTTATTGTCCTGTTTGTTTTCTTTTTTTTTTTTTCACACAAATCGCCAAGCGGAACTCGGTACACATCACATGTAACCTACATTAATGAAATGTTTTTGAGACAACACAACAATAATAAATAAAATTTACCGCTTACTCTTGGATAAATTTATTGAACTTTTCTCCCTAACTTGGCAGCTTTTTTGGGCAAACCTCACAGAAGTCCTTAAAATTATTGACTCATTGTTTAAAATCATTTGAAAATTTGCATTAAACAGTTAGAGCATAATAGCACATATGTGCTCTCACCAAGTTGTATCCATACACAAAGAGACATTTTTTCGGGTTTTTCATGTTTATAAAATCATATGTGTGTTTTTTTCGAGGAGAACTTACATGTACCTTTGAACGTAGGAATGCATTGTGATGTTCCAGATCGACAATCTGTTATAACAAATAAAAAACCGAGATCACATACAAAAATACCCGAACTAACCGGAATTTTTCCATGGACACTCCCTCTCATGTTTAAAAAAGAGACATTTTTATATACTCTCAAGTTTAAAAATTCATATTTTTGTTTTTTAGGAGAACTTACTCATACCTTTGAACGTATGAATGCATGGTGATGTTTCCTGTTATAAATAATGAAAAACCCATGATCAAAACCTGGCTTTTTTAGAGCTGGACCCTCTCGCACTTAACAATCTGTATCCACACAAAAAGAGACATTTATTATATACTCTCATGTTTATTAATTCATATATGTGTTTTTTTCCGAGGAGAACTTACATGTACCTTTGAACGTACAAAGTATTGTGATATTCCAGCTCGACTTCCTGTTATAACTACTAAAAAAACCGAGATCATATAAGAAATACCCTAACTAATCTGGCATTTTATTCGTGGACAATCTCGCTTTTAGCAATCTGTATCCACACAAAAAGAGACTTTTTTTTATAAACTATCATGTTTATAAATTCATATTTATGTGTTTCCAAGGAGAACTTACTTGTACCTTTGAAAGATGATTCGATAACCGATTACTTTGTCAAACCGTATAGCGTGAACTGGCATGGGTTGTTGTTGTTAACTTATTATATTAAAAACATAAAAACGAATTTAAGATTTGCATACCTTGAACAAAACGATTCATTGGATGAATTTTACCTTTGAAACATAAAATCATATCATGTAAAAGGCGATGGTTCCTTCAAATACATACCTACAAAAGCAGTTGATCGTCGGGTTGTGCAGATGTTTTCATGATATTCACATAAAAATCAAAGCAAAATATATTATACATTGAATCAGAACACGATTACATTGAATGATCGATTATAAAAAACAACAAATCAAAATTGGTGTACTCTAGGATTTAAACTGAAACACTAAAAAAATTGTATATATGCGTTACTTACCACATCATATGGATTTGTTTTAGGTTGATTTATCAAAATGACACTTATTTTTGGATAGAAGAGCGAGTGTTTTTAAAAACATTGCCAAAACTCGTAATTTTAAAAACCATATGAAGGAATAGAGATACAATGAAACACGTAAATTTAAGAGTGGTTTGGAGATGGAATAGAATAATAGGGTTTTATATAGTTTGCCAAACACGTAAATAAAAATGAAACAGTTATGTAGGATTCAAACTTTCCTTCATTATGATACTTTATTTGATTAATGATATGTATTAGCATACTAGCTTCAAGGCCCGCCTGTTGGGCAGGGAGCTTTAAAATTTTGATCAAAGAAACATTTACATTTTGACAGTTGTTCGTTACTGTGTTTTTAGTTGTTCTAACTATTGCCATCATTATTTAGATAACTTAGGTGTCATTTTTTTATGTTATAATTTACAACACATAGTTTTTTCAATGTTGTTTTTAAAATTAAGCATGGAGTTGATCGTCGGGTTGTGCAGATGTTTTCATGATATTCACATAAAAATCAAAGCAAAATATATTATACATTGAATCAGAACACGATTACATTGAATGATCGATTATAAAAAACAACAAATCAAAATTGGTGTACTCTAGGATTTAAACTGAAACACTAAAAAAATTGTATATATGCGTTACTTACCACATCATATGGATTTGTTTTAGGTTGATTTATCAAAATGACACTTATTTTTGGATAGAAGAGCGAGTGTTTTTAAACTTTTGATTTATCAAAATGACACTTATTTTTGGATAGAAGAGCTGAATTAATAGATCTGCCAATGTTTGAACTTTTGACGTGGAACTTACTATGAAACTGCAAGTGGTAAAAGAATCCATCAAAACATACTTATAAGAAAATGAAAACTAATATTCTGAGTGGTAGAAACGGATAAAAAAATAGCGTACCCAGTTGACTAAAGAAGCCAACGCAGCTACTGTTAGATTTGTAACTTATTTTAACTTCAGCAAGTCATAAGTTAAGAAAATAATTGATGACACATACACCAAATTATATTTTTCACATCTTAACACTCAACATCAAGTGTAAGTAATAATAAAAAAAATAACCTGAATGAGAGAATCATCACACGCTCTATCAATCAAACATCCTCGTCCAAGTAAGCATTGTAAATGTGTCCTGTGCACAAGCTCAGCCACTCCATGTGACAAGAAGCTGAGAGCGAACCTACAAAATGCAGCCATTGCTTGTTGAAGCTATATGTCTCTTTATATACAACATACATTTGAATTAAAATACATTTTAGATCACATAGCTTACCACCATAAGCTGCCATCATTTC
>BQNB010075042.1:0-31596 GCA_026074375.1 Tanacetum coccineum | reverse complement strand
ATAGATCAATGATTAGATCATTGATGTACTTAATAGCTTCTAGGCCTGACATAATGTTTGCTGTTTATGCTTGTGCAAGGCTCTAAGTTACTCCTAAAGTCTCACATCTTCATGCAGCAAAGAGGATCTTTAGATACTTGAAAGGTCAACCAAAATTGAGACTTTGGTATCCTAGAGATTCACCATTTAACTTGGAAGCCTTTTCTGATAGTGATTATGCTTGAGCTAGCCTTGACAGGAAATCGACAACAGGAGGTTGTCAATTTCTTGGCAAAAGGTTGATTTCATGGCAATGTAAAAAGCAATCTATAGTTGCCAACTCCACTACTGAAGTAGAGTATGTTGTTGCTGCTGCTAATTGTTGTGGACAGGTGTTGTGGATCCAAAATCAAATGCTTGATTATGGGTTCAATTTTATGAACACCAAGATTCACATTGATAATGAAAGCACCACTTGTATTATGAAGAATCTAGTGTTTCATTCTAAAACCAAGCACATTGAAATAAGGCACCATTTCATCAGAGATTCTTATGAAAAGAGGCTCATTCAAGTAATTAAGATACATACAGATCACAATGTTGTTGATCTACTCACAAAGGCATTTGATGTTAGCAGGTTTAACTTTCTAATTGCTAGCATTAGATTACTTAATCTCTAAGGATTTGTGTTTGTTTTGTTTTAAAAATGGATTTGGAAAGTATAATAACTGGGTAGTTTGTATAAGATTATTACTGCCTAGGCATAAATTGTTAAAAGTGCCTAAGTATAATTAGTACTGCTAGTTATACTTAAGACTGCTAGTTAAAACTGTTAGTCATAATTAAAACTGGTAAACAAGCTGTTCATCAAACTATTTTTGAAGTTTTTCATATGTTTTTACACAGTTTTTAGAACAAGATTGTACCTCTGTGTCAGACCCTGAGGAGTTTGAAGTGTAGGCCATGAGAGCAAACTCAGTTGGTTCTTCTTGAGCTATATAACTCCAGTTATATCCCAGTCCATCTTGGAAAATCAAGGCATTGTCCTGAACAACTAATGCATCAGAGGTCTCCACTGGTACAGTCCTTGTGGTGTTGTCCCTGCTTCTTTATCTTTCATCTCCATTCCTGTTCCCTTGATTTCTTACTGCTCTACAATCCCTTGCAAAATGGCCTCTTTCATGACAGTTAAAGCATTCAACCTTAGTTTTATCAAAACCTACAGGTTCTTTACCATTGAAGATTAACTTTCTTCCAGTCTTCTTATAAAATCGCTTAACCCTTATAGAAAGCATAGCCACCTTCCATTTAAGGTCCATTTCTTCCAAATCATCATGATCAATCTACTCTAGGTCTTCATCATCAAGTTGTGGACCACTTGACTGATTAGCAAAGAATGAGAACATTAAATCATCAGTATATGATGATGAAGAGGCTTGTCCTTGAGAGTTATGGCCTGATGCAGTAGAAAAACCATTAGTAGTATTAACTTCTGTTAGCCTTAATTATATTAAGTCAAACAAGAATGTTATCGGTCTTAGAAAGTCAAACTAGGTCTTGTATTGTAATAGGATAGTCGGGTTCAATGGGCTTGGATTGTAATCTAATATTGTCCATGTTTCAGGCTCAAAGCCCACGTTAAACCAAGCCTGACCCATTTAGAGATCCCAAGTGTTAGGATCTGGTACTAGATAGATCTTCTAGCCTATGTGGTTGTATAGTACTTATGTAATCACAAGTATATACGTGAGAGACTCTAACAAATGTTTAGGCGGAAACTAAACAATACAGAATAAAGAAGAATAAATATAACCAATGATCCTCTATGGATCTCTCTATTAATAATAAATTGTTTTTCTGATTTGTGATCCGTCCCAAATCCTAATGCTAAAGGTTTCTTTTATAGAGAAGAAACCCTAAATTGCTAAACAAGATTCCTAAAATTACGTAAGAGATATACATCAATCTCTTCCTAAAAACGCGTAATATCAATCTCTTCCTAATTTATCTCATTCCTATCTTTATGAGATTAATTACATTAATTACATTAATCATGTCTATACATAAGATCAGCAGATTCTATCTCTGTCAGCAGAAACGAGAACATGACCAGCAGAAACATAATCAGCAGGAACGCTACTTGAACTGCCAGCAGGAACGCTACTTGAACTGCCAGCAGGAACGACTTAATGCCATCAGCAGAAACGACACTTAGTCGGTTTCAATTATTCCCAACAATCCTCCCCTAAACTTGGTTTTGACTCCGTTAATTCCAAGTTTCTAGATAGATCTTCGCGAAGCAAGAGGATTGAGTGGCAGCAGAAACAAAGTATTCAGCAAGTATTGATGAAGACAGCAAGAACAGACGAACCAGCAGCATCACAAATACCAGCAGATACAAGGTAACTAGCAGCAATAATATAAGCAGCAGAAACTGTAGAAGCCACATTGTATTGATTTTAGTAATAGATAGAATGATTATCCTCTTTTAAACCTGAAACCAACTTTATTTACTTTGTAGATTGTCACTCCTTTAGCTTTAGTGGTTTTGGTGATTGGTGATGTGCTATGTTATTATCATTGCCAAAAGACTTATGAATAGATATACTCGTCAGAGCCGAGAGCAAATATTAAGACGACAATTAATTCATGTTTATACCCCAATTTAGATTAGTGGAGTGATTTGAGTGTTTTCATCTTTCCTATTTAGTTGAGGGTGTTTGGTTGTGTACTAGTATATTGACAATTAATTACTTAAAGGGAAAAATACTTTCTAGGTGAGGATACATTTTCATATAATTTGTTTATGTTTTACTTGAGGACCATGTAGGATTCATGTGTGGGATTTTTGATGACATTCTTAATATCAGTCACTTTTTATTGCATCATTTATCCTATGTTTCTTACCCAATTTGTATAAATTATTGCCTTTTATGAATTGGTACGTAATATTATTTATATTTGATATTGACAGTAATTATGGTGTAATTGGTGATAGTTTGCTAAAAAGAACGCATTTTAATGCTAGTTAAATAAACAAAGAAATAAAAATTTGAAGAATTATTGTTCTGACACCCTTTACGCCATATCCATCAAGGAAGAGAATGACGTATTATGTGACGGCTATTCACTCGTAGAATTCACCAATAGGAATTTAAAGAGCAAATACGTCGTATATTAGAAGGACTCTACGCTTGTATCCAAGATCGTGTATTTGGGAACGATTCTAGGAGATATTAATCGTGTGGTCCCTACTCTACGAAACCCTCAATTACGTTCGTTTTGTCCTCAACCAATACGGCCGTATCGAGGAAATTTCACAGACATATACTTATAAAACCCTAGACGATGGTCTCAGGGTAAGCTTAAATATTTTTTTGGTAACCCTAAACACATAAGTCGATTTTTAGAGGCAAGAGGAGAAAAAGAAGGTCTCGCAACGTGTTTAATTTCATAGGAAACACCTTGTAATTCTCATAATCTTAATAATCGTTTATTTTTGGGTATAATTTCGTTTAACTCGGTGTAGGTTTATTGGTTGATTCGTTTATTATGTTTGTATTCGATACAATGGTTATTGGCTAATACCTTTGGGTATTAGCCATGTTTATGAAGATTTAATGTTTGGTTTGTTTATTTCGATTGCTTAATTTATCGTTGATTGTTAATTATGTTTATCAGTTTATACACGGTTACGTTCTTTTGTATGCGACCTATCAATCACTGGGATTAGTTTGTTGCCGACCAATGTAGACTAGGGATTTAACGTGTCTAGCTCTCATTTTGCGACGTACATTACTAGAATCATAGGATCACAAATAATGACCTATCCTTACCATTGGTTTAGTGAACAAGTTGGACTAACAGGTGACCTGGGATCAACAAATAACGTTCTGATTCCCTTGGTAAGGACTTGGACAGTGGGCTACTAGTATGTAAGAAGTCGTTAAGCAGTAAGTTAGTAAAGTCTCATTGAGCTAGGATTCGATAAGATCACCATTATTGTTTTAATAAGTGTACGTTGTTAATCAACAAAAGATTGCTTTATGCAGATGCGTTTAATTGTGATAGAATTAGCGTGTCTAGGGTTTAGGAAAAAGTACAGTCTAAATCTAGGAATGATATACCCCTCAAGATAAGTCAATCATTACACTATTAAACAAACCTGTGTTATTTTTGATTAATCATGGTTAATACAGTTTCCTTATAATAGGCTTGACTGCTGCTTCTATCTTTTGATATAGCTTGCCTATGTTTCGTTTATCGGTATTACTGTAAAAGGTAAAGGGTAAATTTTTTAATGGTACCACCCAAAACCGTGCGTCTCTCATACTGAAACCCCTTAACCGTAGAATTAGGATTTACTTAGCTAGAACTAACATAGAAAAGTGAATTATTGTAGACTTAAGAAGTATCGCTCTCGGCTCTTAGTGTCGAACACATCCTATTACCAACGATGCTACAACTGATTGGGTGCATTCCCGTTAGTGTTGTTTTTAGGTTAACAGTCCGTGCAAAATATAAATAGAAAATTTGTTAAAAATATTACCTACGCAACAACGACACATCACAACAACAACAAGGCTATCGGTGTGAATCATTCTTATAATGAACGTTTACAAATGCCAATACTCATAAAAGGTGGAAAACCACAAAATGCTCGCCAATTTTGAGCGAGACTAAATACGTTTACTTAATTTCTTAATCGAGTAAGCTAAGGTTAGGGTTACACGAATGATTATGGGTAGGATAAGACTTGGGAAAACATTTAATGGGGTTGTTAACATAAAGACACATATAACAAATTAGTCTTTCTAAGTTCACAATCTCCCCGTAATTAGTTGCATTCAATATCATAAGGCAAAAACTGCTGGTATCCAAGTTCAAGGGGTCTTGAACAATATACGAGTTAATACGTATGAAATGTAGTGTAATGCCTCATAATCACATAATAAGTGGGCATGTAAGACGCATTAACTCGGCCTTCATCAATAATGAATAAAATTATGTGCTATTTTTTTAAAAAATTTGGGTAAAATTAGCATATAATCTAACCAAACAATCTCAATAATTTCTCATTTCTATCTCCCTTCCCCCACTTGAGATGTACAATGCCCACATTATACTAATAGAAACCTAAATAGAAAGGAGAGATAGAAATGACACACGAGTTTATAAGTACTACCCATTTACCAATATCATAACGGATATATGAAAACATCGCCAGCTGGTTAGGGCGAGAATACTACTACTATACTATACGACATAATAAAGCTGATTTACTATCGTCTTCAATGCTATTAAAAACTATTAAACATTGTCGTTAGGATTTCATTTATGTAACGACATGTATGGAATTACTATATTTTACCATACCATCATACGCAGGGACTAGAATAGACAATATTGTATTCTTGTGTAACGTATGGTGGTATATATACCCCTCCATGGCTTCCATAGAGGGGTAAGGCTCTTGTAACATTTTACATTTCACAACTATTTTTCACATTTGTTTCTCTCTAGTTTAATTTTTTTCTCTCTCCTTTACTAATATTTGGTGGGGCTTAACCTATGGGGTTTTTTGAGGGGGGTGGGGTTTTCCCTTTTTTTTTATTTTCCCTTTGGGGGGGGGGGGGGCCACCCCCTAAGGATCCAATAAAAAAAAAAAAAAAATTTTTGGGGATGTTTTGTGTTTTTTTTCCTTTTAGGGGGGATTTCTAACATTTGTGGTTATCAAAGAGCCATGGTTTGCATTTTGGGTCGGCTTATTGTTTTTAATGGTTCCCGTATACTCAATCTATTGTTCTCCAAATCTGTTTCAACTTTGTTTTTATGTCACATTTTGTTGTGTTCCTTTATCTTATATCCAACAGTCCAAAATTTGTCATTTTTAAGCTTTTATGGGCTTATATCATTGGGTAACAGCTTATTTGGTTATCTTTTTTGTTGCTTAATTTTTTCATGGGTCCTTGAGGTCTTAAAACAGCTTATGTCTATCTTATATTTTTGGCTTGCTTTCGTTTGCTTAACTTCTTTTTTCCTGTTAGTGGTTTATGGGGCTATATTGAGCTCTTCAAGGGGTGACACCCGCGGCCGGGATTCCTTTTGCTTGCATTGCCTTGTTTAATTATGGGGGTTTTATTGTATAATAAGGATAAAGGAAGGTTCAAATGTGATATCCCGTGGTTTACCCATCTTCAACTGTAGATTTAGAATATGGTACTTATCTCGCGAATTATCAGGTTTAAACCTGCGGGTTATCTAAAACTGTTCACGGTTTATAAGGTTGTTTATAACACCCCGTGTTTTAGGGTCATTGTATGACGTTAATAAATTCACTATGTATTTTTAGTATTGAACGCGTTTGCTTTTAATCGTAAAAGTTAAAGTTAAATCGCATAAGCTAAAAATTATCGTTCAATGTAAACGGGCATCAAACAATTAAATGTTTACATCAGAAGTGTTAAAGTTAATTATTTTTAAGAATAATATTAACTTTGTTCATTTTATTATTATGGTTGCGTTAAGTGTTTAGCGTTTCGCAATAAAATTCGTTTAGACATTCCGGAAACCACCAAAACTGTTCTATGCTTAAACTAGATTCCCTACGATTATACACAATACCAAAATTTAAAAAAATATATCTTACATATGCATCTATAACCAGATTTTGATAGGAAAAGATCAAGAAATGTATAATTTCTTTGCCATCTTGCATTGTAACATTCACAACTATAAATCTTTATGAATTTTACAAGGACTTCACTACCTTGACTTAAGATTCCCTAAATCAATCATCTTTGTCTTGGGACTTCTTACATGCTTCTTTGACTAGCTTTTTATACATATTAGGACTGTTTTTACTTAGAAGGAATACACCAAACTCATTTCCTTAAGTTGTAAAACACAAAATCCTCTCCCTGTTTTGCCCTTTAACCCTCGGTCCAACACAAACTCTACAAAATTCTTATCAAACTCATTTACAACACTTAACACATTCCCCCCCCCATACTGATATCTAAGATGACCTAAGGTGGTTAGAAGGCTTGGTTAAGCATTTACAAGGATTAAAGCAAGGAAAAGGAAAGCTAGGGTTTCATTTGGTTTCTAGGGTTTTCAAGTTGTGCAAGCTTTGGTTTATCATCTAAACTAGGGTTTAGATATTGTGGTTTATCATATTACTTCATATTAAGGTCATCTAAAACTCTTAATAACTTTACATTTATGATTTTATGCATATATATGTTCTATTGTAGCAAAATCACCATTTTAGGATACTTATTGTTGATCATGTAAAATAGTTTTTCTTGTGATTTGTTTTATGAACTTTTACATTGTTATGTTGTTGGTTTATATCTTGTTTTATAATGGGATTTTAAGTGTTGTACAATGTTGGTTTAAGTGTGAAAAGTATATGTATAAACTATTTTAATTAAAACGTTACTTAGAAAGTTTATTGATTTTTAAGTGTTTGTTAAAGGACTTTGATCTTGGATACTTGGACAAAGTATAGTTCTAATGGACATTATAAACATATAAGACATAGGATATAAAGGTTATGCAAGACTTTGGTGTTACTTTATTATGGGAAAAAATAAAAAAAAAAAAGGATATAAAATAATGTATATAATGAATTGTATAAAAGATATAAATGGGCTGTTTTTATTCGAATTCAAAACAGTAGTTTTAACATTTTTATAAAATAATACAGTCTCATGATGATTCCAAAAAGGTAGAAACTCGAAAAAAAACAAATTAATAACGAAGAGAAGATACGTATTTACTAGTTATACTGTTATTTTAAAACGCGGTGATAAAATAAAATTTTATAAAAAACAAGTTATAAAATACTTTTGATATATAAATTTTATTATTTTACTCAGATCACACATATTTTTAGGATTCCAAAACATTAAGAATTCGTATTTTTTTCGATCAATAACGATAGGAGTTATGAATTACGCGATGTTTATATACTTAAATGTATAAAAATACTTTTATAAAACTATTTTTATAAAATTTATTGTTCATCTCAGACATGAACATATTGAAAACACCATTAATATGATGAAACTTTTAATAACAAAGACGTGCTCGAAAGAATCGCTAAAAACGGAGCTATAACGAATAAAATACGACATTTACGGGTTTTACGATAACTAAATCTAAAAAAATAATTTTATAAACAGTCATGAAAAGTAAAAGTACTGTTCACCCGTAGGTCAAAAATATGAAAATATAATATTTTGATAACTCGTCTTAATACGAAAGTGTGGACATAAGAAACGTAAGAAACGGGCTGAAAACGAAGAAATTACGTCGTTTTTACTAATGAACTATTTATAAACGTTTTAACTTTATAAATACGATTTCACAAACGCAATTAGATGGTGATGTAGCTATATAGAATTGTATATGATAGTAGTTAATTCAAAGTGTCTTAGTTAAAACTTTAATTTTTAACGACCTATATTGGATTAGGTTGCATTCCGTCATCTCCGTGACGCATTTTCTGTTGTATTTGGATTATCATTAACTCAAGGTGAGTTCATAGCCCCACGTTTTACATTTTAATGATTTACAAGTTTTGGGGTGAGAAACATATGCATGTTTTACAATTGGACGCAAGTGGACATTTCAATATACGCATTACGTGTTTGCTAAGTAGCGATAACCCATCTGGCCCATTTTACCCCCCCCCCCCCCCCCCCCCCCCCCCCCCCCCCCTTTTATCATGAACTATCAATTACTGTTGTAAGCGCGAATGTTATAAATAAATCTTTGGGATTGACATCCCCGTTCAGGTGATTAGCTATCACTAGATAAATGAACGTATACCATGTCGGACATAGGATGTTGCGGGTTAGAACATCATCACGGGCAATATTGGCAATTTATATTGCATTTCATACATGTCGGAGCTTCTAGTGTCATGGGAGCTTAGGAAATGTATTTACATTTTTATGATGTTTGCATTGTTGCATTATCATGGGAATCTTGCGGGCCTACTTACACATTTTATAAACCATGAATTCGCTCAACATATGTTGACATTTTAAGCAATGTTTTTCAGGAGAATCAATAGGGCACGAGGTGTTAAGGGATACATTGTGGTTTTGATTTTGGATGTCTGCTTAAAGATTTTATCGCATTACATTTTTGTATATCTGTTTATGGGTAGGAATCTTTTGTATTTGAACAAGTGAACAAGTGAAGCTTCGGGCTTATGTAACAAACAATTTGTTAATCAATGTATCAGTTTTAAATGACTTTTATTGGTCGTTCTTATATATATCTTGTGCTATTGATCTATGAAGTACCACCCCCAACCCATATTCTGCTGCGACCCAATTTGGGGGTGTTACAGATTGGGTGTATTGTTTATCTAAGAGCCAAGGTTATAGAGTACCAGGTCATTGTTTTTGCTGGTATATAACCATTTTCAAACAATTGCATTCATACAAAGGGATTTTCACGGTGACATATTTACAATTTACTAATTGTTTTGTGTGTTTGTTGGTTAAGATCTAGATTCACTTAGGATTGATATACATGTTATAGGTTTAAAATGTATATATTTATATAAGTGTCTTACCATTAAATAATAATATAAGCTATTTTGATTTTGTAGATATAGTCATTAGTCGGGATTCTGAGTGATTCACGTGTGGTTACATACCAGTTGTGTCCAGGACACATTTCGTGGATTTACCAGGCTTCGGCATCACAAGGATGCTCGATGGACCACCCGTGATGCCAGAGGACCCATATGCCTATGTGGTAGCTGCTTTTCAGGCCCCGCCATCTCCTGATTATGTGCCGGGTGCTGTTAGATACCCTACTTTTACGCATACTTTGTTCCAAGAAGCCGATTATATCCTGAGTCATGCCTGCCACAGAGGACTGAGGTACTCCAGCTGGGATCTAGCCCCTACCTGTTGTTGCCTCACCTACCGCTGATTTACCAGGCTGTGTTCCTGAGTCAGATCTTGAGGAGGATCCCGCCAATTATCCTGCCGATGGAGGAGACGATGGCGATGATGAGGATGAGTCATCCGATGATGACGAGGAATAATGGAATCGTTGATATCGATGGGGGTGAGGAGGTAGGAGCACCAGATGTGCCAACTCTATAGTTGTTGCTTTATCCAGCTGTTGCCTTTACCAGCTGTTATCAGGCCCCATTGCCTGAGGAGACATGAGGTTTGAGACCGAGAGTTGCGGCACACCACCACCACATCTGCATACCGGTTACTGTTAGGAATGATTCCGAGATGAGCACCTAACCATTGTGGTTCTGATACGGAGGTTGCAGATCCTTGCTATACCTATCCTACACCCATCACACTTTCCCTTTCCATTGTTAATTTTTTTTGGTACTTCACAAACTACCTCATATTCCCTTGCCAACCACTACCAGTTTATATCTTCACACTGCTAGTCCTATTCTTTTATTTTTTTTTTTTTTTTTCGTTTGTTGCGGTTATCGAGATTTATGGGGTTTATAGAGCTACGATTGATCGGGGACTGGAGAGTTAGAGTTGTGAGATTGAGTGTTGGATGAGGCACCATACCCCATCTACTTTATTATATTCACCGCCTAAACACCAAATCGCCTCATATCTGTTATCTTACCTTACTGTGTAAGTTAGAGTAGATGGATAAGTTAGTTACACCACCGTCAGGTATCACCCCCTCCACATCAGTGGGGACTACCACCTTTTTTACCTGCTTTTACCTCTTCCTACTTCATCACTCCTGTTCTTCTAACTCTATTATTTGACCGTTGTAGCAGATAGACCTTGAGGTTACCTTACGCCTCGATTAGAGGTTTGGTTTTAATTTTAAGGTAATAGCTACTAAATCCGGAGTGATATAAGGTTTTGGAGAGTGAGGGGGAGTTCGTCAAGTGCTCGTACTTGAACTCTCTCCTCTACTGTACTGGCTAGACCTCCTGGAGGGTTTCTAGGGCGGCGGACTTTATGGTTTTTGTTTGCATCCATAGAAAGGAGATTAATTCTGGGATCTAGATAAGGAATATGTTGGTTGTTTTTTTTATTGGGAATCTAAGACACTTGGGAGATGAATGCCAGGTGGGCAGTGGGTTAGTATTTAGACATGCTAGGGGGCTCCAATTAGAGTTATATACCAAATGAGCGAGCAAGTACCCAGTACGCTTGGTATGTAGGGGCGACTGCTCAAAAGCGAAGGATCTAGATGACCTAAGAGTTCGGGTGTCGTCAGATGGTTGGGTCGAAGGATGTGTTATAGAGTTCCACTTGGGTTTTCTTTACTTTGGTTAGTAACATTGTATTATTAAGGCATTAATGACAAAGACGAGATTCTATACGAGGTTTGTGTGGATGTGACTTGAGCAGTATTGAGCGACAGCTAATGGATGGTCGGCCACTCTCATCATGGTGTATAGGGATATAGTCGTTATATTAATAGTCGTAATTCTACACGTTAAGCATGCTACATCTGCTAGGCTCATGGATGGCTTGGAGGCCAGGACTTACTTATTTTATTTTCAAGGATTCGGCCCAGGATTTGAGGTAGGATTTGTTTGTCTCGAGAGGCTTGCTTCATTTGGGGAACGGTGACGGCCTTGAGGGGACACGATATGATTGGATATTTTGAACTTGCAAGTGACCTTGCGTTTGTGAAAAGTGTCTATGTAGGTTTAAGTTAAGTATCATGGTGGATGGTTAGCCACAAGAGAGGCTGGTGGTTGATTGAGAGGTGCAGTAGTGAAGTGATGAGTGTTGATATGTTGATAGTGATAGAAAGTTAAAGTGGTGAAGGTTGAGTGGTGAAGTGTTGTGTGTGATTACAAAGCCTACAAAAGCAAGCAGCAAGACCGTTGGAGACAGGCGGCGAAGGCGGATTACAGAGTTATGCTTGGGTGGTCTTCGTTTTGTGGCGTCTCTTGTTTGGCGGAATCCGCAAGAGTCAGAAGAGACTGAGAGCTAGGAGTTTCCTAGTGTTCTTGGAGTTCATAGAGGCACTTAAGACTTTGAAGAGACTTCTGACTTCGGAAGATGAAGGATGACAGAGTTCTTGTGAGGCCTGGGGGAAAGCAGGAGAAGGGAAGGGACCCAGCTAACGGTCCCTGCGCAGCCTGAGAATGCAAGAATTACGAAAGATAGATGCACCAGAGGTGGCTAGGTATTAAGGTTTATTCTGATCTTTAACTTCCCCTTCGTTTGTGGGTTTGTAATGCTAGTATGGTAGCAGTGATAAGTATGCTGTTTTATAGTAATTAAGGTATGGGGTAGCATGAGTTCCTAGGATTATGTTTGGCTAGTTATTTGGTACAGGACTACTAGTATTACAAGTAACTCCCGTGATTGTTTTAGTTTTTAGTTTATAGTTCTATTGTTAGTATGAGTTATTTTTAGTATTATTTGTAGTTATTAGTATTCGGCTATAGTATGGCTTGCTTAGTATGGGCTTTTGGTTTTTTTCTTGTTAATATTTTCTTTTTATTGTTAACTATTCGTTTTTTAGTGTATACATTTTTATTCCTTGTATCACTTTCTTTGTATATGTTTTCCATTTTATATATGAATATTGTGGCTTTTATTATGTCATGTATGTTATTCGAATTATTATGACATGAAAGAAAATGTTTCATTTAGTTACTTACACCATTGTTAACTTCCAATTCAAGTTGTATATGTTCACTGTTTTGTGTTGTGAATTCTCTCATTACTTATTGTTTGTATATGTCATGTCATGGTTCTGATTTTACGAAGAATCCACAAGTGCATTGGGTATCGGGAATTATATAGGTATTGTATTTATTTCTTGTGATTGAAGGGGAAAATGGCCACCCACCAAAAAAGAGCAGCAAAAAGGTCTAAACATAGCCAAGAAAGAAAGAAGAAGAAGAAAGAAACACACCAGAGAAACACCAACATCCACTTCTGTCATTAATGCACCCTGCTTCAGAAGATTTTAGCTAGCTTAACAAACCAGCTTTCAGGATATGATTTAATATCTTTAATGTAGACCCTGTCACACATGAATGATTATCCAAGGCGGTCTTACTGTGCCGCTCTCCTTTGGCTAGAACGTGTTGATGCTAACAGAATACGAAATGGCGAGGATGATAGCCATATATTTCAGTGATAAAGGCAGGTGTACTGTTAGTTTGAAGGACAGGACTAGAATCTTCCCTTGAATATGATTGTACTTACACGGATCTTTCCTCATATGTAATCCATTATTATTTTAAACTTCATAGGCACGGAAGGAGTTGCCGCCGGGTTTTTTTAATGGTTTAAAAGTATGGCAATTCTGGATGTTCTGTTGTTTTTTCCACATCATGTGTAAGTAATTAGTATTTTGTTTTATAATTGTTGAGAATCAAGTCAAGTTAAGTTTGCTAACCTTGCCTCTCATACCATTCGGTTTCGCTTTATAAAATGTTGTGGTTGGTGGGAATGGTGGGAAAACCCCACTCTGGCAAGACACGTCGGGTTTAGTCGGGTGAGGTCCCATGAGTCGCTTACGGTATGTATATTTATTGCCTCTTGGATAAACACTCATTGTAAAACGATTATGACTGAAAATACTTTCCTTGAAATGTAAATCAAGAAGAAGAAAGAAACTGGGAAGGAATTGAAAATCATGAAGATTTAGGATCTGATGGTGAAGGCTACTGACATGACCAAGTTTTTAACCCAATGCTTTCAGGAATTGGACTTTGTTGTGCATGTTGAAGGATGTTTCCCGAAGAATCTTATAAAATTGAAAAAATATTGTCGGTGGTGGCCCCTGCCCAGAATCCGACAGGATTCTTCGGGATTGAGGGTCCTCACAAAGTTCGGCGTCTTAAACCAAAGACAATGCAAGATGAGAGTTTTTTTTGCTTTTAAATCATCAATCCCGAGCTAATAGATAAGAAAATCTTTTCTTTTTTTTTTTTTTTTTTTGCTGTGCAATCTTTTGGCTGAACACCAGACAAAGAGTAAAAAAGAAGGTTGAAGGAACACACTCAATAAAGGGTAACACTCAGAACCAACAACAATAATAGAACAAGAGCGATGAGGCTGACAACCACTGGCAGGGTCCTATAGGTCTTTAGGGCTCTCTAGTCGTTTTCCTTATCTAGGGAGGGCTTACTTTGGAGGGCTTTAGACTGCAAGGTATGGGACATGTGTGATATAGAAAAACAATATGGGGGGGAATCTTTACCCCCTAATGATCTATATGCACTTTTTCACTCGATGGTTCCATGTGTTCCTAATAAATGCCACAAAATGCAACAAAAGTTTGCACATTTTGCACGTTAACTGTAAAAAGTTTTGGCATAATGCCAACTTGATTACAACCAGAAGGGCCACTGGGTTCGAGGCTTTGGGGTTCGGTGTCAGTTTAAGAAGCTTTGTGGGGTCAGAAAGTAAGAGGGTCTATGAAGCCCTCCCCCTACTTGCTTTATTAGTGTGGAGTTCATGTCATTTTTAAGGGGAATTTATGTCCATAGCTTTTTTTTGAATGAACTACAACAACCGTGGGTAATCCAACGTTGGAGGGTGACCAATGCTCCAGCCAAAGTGCTTTATTGTCGGTTAGGACATTACGGGGACAAACCCATTACTCTAACTATCGTGTGACGGGTACATTCCTTCTAAATAACGACTATGCTTCTATCTTATTCGATAATGGTGCCGATAGGAGTTTTGTTGTCTATATGCATTTAGCTCACAAAAATTGATTTCTCACCAAATGCTATTAAGATCAATATTATACATGGAAAATTGTACGTCTGTCGATGAGAAATATTTGGGTTATAACATTTTCCTTAGGGTTTGTACATTTAAATATCCTGAAATCTACCCATTCACATAGAAATAATGCCCTAGAATTTGGATTTAAGTTTCGCGCATTATAATTGTCATGGATTGGTTTGGTAAGAGTACCATGAGCATTCTTGTGGGTGCCGAGGAGCGAAGAAGGAGAAATGTTTTGGAGAAGATCGTTCGTTTATTTAATCACCTAGAGAAAGAAAGATTTGAAGAAATGATGATAAGTAAATGAAATCTAAGTCCGTTCACGTGGGGGTCTTTGACAGATGTAAGTAACCGGGGGGGGACACGAGGCTCTGTCTGCCACATTTCTTCGTACACAAAAAACATAGTTTACATGCTAAAAAGGATTAATTTAATATTTTTTTTATTATATTTATCATCTAATTTTTAAGTTCCAGTCTTTTTTGGCAACAACGTTAATACAAAAAGGAGACGGAGAAGACAAGTCAGAGAAAGAGCGACTCTCTTTGGAGGGATTTCGTACCCAATCGTTTCGGGGATTTTCTTGTTAATTTACATAATGCTATTCCCTGGGGGGACTTGCCGGGGGTCTTCTGTTCCGACGCGAATAAAAAGTGGAGATATAGGTGCGAATTTCAAATCGATTTTGAATTTTTGATACCTGGTTCTGCTGCACCGTTTTATTAGCCCGGGAACACCTTACACCACACGGCACCTTATCGGGATTGGCACCTTCTAAAATGAAAGAGTGTGTCGGTAGCAGAAGCAACTGAAAAGAAATATCTGACAATGGATTTTATAAGGACCCAGCCCCAGTAGTTTCCTCACACTTAGGGTGAGCTCTTGGTCTTGTTTTGTCAAAGCATGTAGAGGAAAGATAGGAGGATAGTTTTATATGTTGCTGCTTCGACTATTTGGTTTATTGAAATTTTATAGTCGGGTAGTGATTGATAGATAACGTTATTCCCGCTCTCACTGAGATTATGTGTATTGTTATGTGGTGTTTTTATTGTTCAGATGCCTCCTGAGGGGTAGAGTTGGGATTAGTGGTGGGGGAGTCGGAGTTTTTGTGAGTAAAGGCTTTTAGGGTGATGGCGGGTTGGTGGGGTTGGGGTGGTTGGGGGGGAATTTACGAGCTCCTAAGTTATTATGTCGAGTTCCTCCGCCAATTCTCATGGAGTTTTGTTGCATTGATGTCGATCAGAAAGCTTATGATTGAGTCAATGCATCTTTATTATTTGCGTCTTGGGAAGCATCGTTCCAGATGTTAGCTAAGTAACATAAAAGTGCGTTCTCATTTAAGGTGCCTTGTGGAAGAAACTGGTTTTCTAGCGAGGAGAGTTTCATTTCATCGATTATAATTATATTTTCAAGTGGATTATATCCTTGTCACATTTGTTAATGGTTTGTGTTTTAGTATTTTGGTTTGATGGGAGGCATTCGGGGCAGGGCACCTTTTGGGGGCACTTTGGTATGAATATATATCCGACGTTGATTGAAGATTGATCAGAAGGAACTTATGGAATTGGTAAATAAAAATACCAAAGTACACGGTTTTCTTTACACATATGTGCAACTTCAATATCATGATTGTCTTCTTCAAACATCGTTTGGAAATGACGGTGATGGTTTCGGAGGTGTGGTTGGGTTTGGTATGGGTTTGGAGTTTTGCGTTGGTTGTTTGAGAGTTTACTGGTGATGGTTTTTGCTTTGCATATTTGGTCAGCTTTGAGTATAGTTAAGGAAGGTGTTGAAACCGGTGGTTTTTTGTTGGGTTGTTGGAGTGTTGATACATGACGGGGGTTACTGGTTGATAGGGCTGCTTTACTGCTTATGCAACAGGAATGATGTATAGCTGCCTTCTTCATCAATTGGACAGATGAAAAGAAAAGCTGCAACATTGCAACGTTTCCTTCAGGGGCATGGTTGTGTTATACACACTAGGTGGGGGGGTTTGAGGTATTTCACTCGAACAACGGTTTTTTTTTGTTTGAAACAACACTATCTCCAGGTCTGTTCTCAGTAGGTGGTACGTATAGTTTGGTACAACGGTTTTGTGTTTATTAAAGGAGTGAGGTATTGGATGGTTTTTTTGGCATTTTCACGAGTATCGAGTCGGCTCGAATTGTTTGCTGGGTGGATATAAGGTTAGGAGGTGGATGGCATTTCTGGTTTGGTTGTGCGGGGGTGTTTGTAGGGGCGGGGGGGGTATCTGAACTGCGTGGGAGGTGGATGGAAGGGGGTGTGGAGGGTCTTGGGGGGGCGGGTGCTGCGGGCCTGGGTTGATTTGGGCCGGGGGAGGGGAGTGAGGGGGAGGGGGGGTTTGGGTGGGGGGTGGAAGGTGGTAGTAGGTTTAAGCATGTGGGGGGGGTGTTTGCACGCAAGCTCGGATGCGCAATATCTCTAATTCTACATGGTTTTCACATAAGACCATCACATGTTCTATAGTTTGTCTGTGTTAGCGCATCAATATCTAACAGGGATTTGTCGTATTGTTTGGTAATGGGGTAGTCAGGGTGTTTTTGGTTATATATTGTGGGGTGGTGGGGTGGGGGGTTGGCTTTTGGGTTTACATTTATTTGGATATTGTGGTGGGGGCGTGTTATTGTGTTTAGTCGTTTTGTTTTCTTAGTGGGTGCCATATTTGCGTGCTCCATTTTTTGGGCTTTTGCGCGTTTTTTGTCTTGGTTTTTATTGCATATTTTTGCGAATGGCCAGTCTTTGCATTAACCATTTTTTGAAATAAATTCAATTTTCGCCTTTTTGGTTTTATGTTGTTTACTTTTGGCCCCTACTAAATTCTCAAATAAATATAATTGTTTTAGTTATTGGGTTAGATAGTAGTGTGCACCAAATACATGGGAAGAAAAGATAGTAAGATAAGTCAAGATGTGACATGATTTATGTAATGTTTTTAGGGATGTTTTGTTTGTCAGGTGGTTTGATAAATTATAATAAGCTTCATATGGAGTTGTGGTTTGAACGAAGCGTAGGCGTTATGTGGATCAATTTTAGGTTTCTTGTGTTTGTTGTTATTGTACATGCGTGGGTTTGGGGCGGTGGGCGTATTGAGTTGCTAATGCTTTTAGCCATTCATTGTATTTTAACGGAGCTTTTGCATAATTCTAACATTGCTGTGCGAGCAGCTAGCTTCAAAGCTCTCAATTGACATACGTTTCCATCTTTCAACACGACGACCATTTTGATGTGGAGATCGAGTTGTTCTGAATCAGAGTGGAGCGAGACTTAGTGAGTGCGAGAAAAAGTGCGACTTCAAGCTCTTTCACAGATGGTTTCCGTTTGAGATGATACCAATCTTCTCTTAATAATTCACACAACGTTTTTTGATATTTTAACATATTCAGTTTCCAGTTTCTGTATCTGATGTTGAGTCAGAACAGGATGTTACTTTCAGCCCGTGTTCGTAGTTAGTTATTTTAGTTCGTATAGAAGTATTCAGTCCGTTAGGTTTAGTTGGTTCATCTTAAGAAATACTTGATTTTGAAATCTGGAGAGTAGCTTCATCTTTTTGACCTTTAAGGAACTTTCCTCATGGTAATCGTGAGTATAACCAGCGAGTATGACGAGTAGAGAGGTAATCATCGTCACTGACAAGGATGTACATCTTTTTCCATTAAATCTTTACGACACGGCATTGTCCACACAAAGTCATTATGTTGTAACAATAAATATAGAAAGTTAGTTTTTTCTTGAGTTTGAATTTGTGTCTTCATTTATTTATGTTTTTTTTTGTGGGGGGTTTTCTTCTTTGCTCTTTACCCTTTTACACATGCAGAGTGAAAACAGATGGGTCTTTTCTTTTCAAATTTAAGCTTCGGGAATGGGAATACCATCGAACCAGACCTTATATTGTCTTAGCTCTAATTTGGTAGTTCGTGGAATGTTTTGATATTTGTTGATTTCTGCACATAAGTTTTTATAGATTGGTTGAGACAAACGTCTTAATGGTTTGTTTGCGCGGTTTAGTTTTTTGCCAGGTTTGCCTTATTGTGTTCGCCATAGCCAGTCGGACCTTAGTTTTTTTGAGGGCCTTTGACAAGAGCAGACCGGACAATGGAATAAAGAAGAGAACGACGCTCTCCGCTGCTACAATTTGAGGAAGCTTTTTAACGCTATTGGAATAAAAAAAGAGGTACGCTAAAAAATGAGGACGCTAACTCGCTTTTATTATTTTCGCTTCGCTTCGAGGTATACGATTTTTTATCATGTCTCCTGCTTAATGAGGTCAGTGTTTTCTGTTTGTTGCTCGAGATGCTAGTCAAAATAATAATTCAGCACCTTTTTAATTTATGAATGAAGCAGGTGTTGTGTTGACGAAAAAAAAAAAAAGCTACCTTAAGGTTCTCGAAATCTCGGAATATTCAAAATCTTCTCCACCTACGGAGAATATAATAAGGAATATGTGTGTCAAAGTACCTGTCCCACATAGAAACCCTGACATCACGTAACAATCCAATCTGATATTCACCATATCCTAAAATCTTTGCCTCCTATGATCAATGTACGAATTTGATTGTACCAAAAATTTACTTGACAAAATTGGTGAGCTCGGAGAGCGATTGATGTTTGAGCTGGAGGTTGAGTTCTTGAGAGCGGAAGCGATAAATCTTCTGGCATATGTTAGGAAACAGTCGGAGATTAAGTTCCAAATTACCACGAGGTGACAATTGGCACTACGGCACCTGCATTTCTATTACGAGAGAGAGGAAGATGTGGAAACATTCAGAAAGATGAATTTATTGAATCCCAAGATTTTACTGGATTCCCCTTTTTGTTAGCAGATACATATTGAAGAGAACCTTAGATTTTGTTATACAGGAACATTAGTTTTAGACGTTCCTAGGTTGTTTCATGTGAATAGACCAATGTTATAGAATGTTTAGATGTTTCATTATCCTAGACAACTGGTTTCCAGGCGGGCGCTCTTCCAGTAGTCAGTGGTATCTTTCAAATTTATTTATCCTTGTAAAACGGCTGACCGCATTTCCTACGATTAGTGCAAGGTCCGACCTAGTAGAAGTACGGTCTCTAGGATTTATCCCAAAATAGTTTGTAAACATCATTTCTTGTTGGTTTCCAAAACTTTTTCCTTTTCGTTGTAGTGTTTTCTTAGCTGATTTAGATTTTGCAACGAGCTATTGCGCTATTCACATTATTTGTGATAATTAAGAACACTAACAATTCAAGATTTATCAGATGAGTGATAGCATGCAACCATTAACTTAACTCATTTTAGATCAGAATTAGAATTTAAGATTGGTTATGCTTGCACATATGAAGCAGAGTTAGAGAGTTCCGTAGGTTCTTTTGCTTTTGCTGCTGCAAACAAACATGTGATTTTTATTTTTCAATCTAGATTTTACTTTCCTAGGGTAAGTTCTACCTTTATTCTTTAACAGTAACTATTCTTTGTGTTTGCCTCGATGAATCTTATCTTTTCTTTGTATTGCTGAAGGCTGTGATGAGCCGTTTTGCCATAGTAGATGAGTTTTACTCCTTTGTAGAGAAGGTAGAAGACAACATACAGGTTTGTTTTTGTAGCTTAGGTTTGTTTTGGTTTTTAGAGGTCCTTTTGGGGGATTGTGGTGGTTTCTTGATGATTTTGTTTGTAAAGGCTCATGTGAATTAGCTGATCGCACCGCGCTCTCACACGCGTTTGTTTTTGTGCTATCTTATTGGGGTCTCCAGCCTATTAATTTTTCTCCTGATATTGTTAAGTAACTAGTGCCTAGGCAGGGTTGGGTGTTTAGAGGTAGAGGTTTTACTGATTTTTGTAAGCAAATCCTGAAATTAGTGTTGAGGATGAGGGTGCACCTTCAGAAAGACCATCTGAAGCACAACCTACACCCTCTCCTCCTCACACTAGTGAAGTACTTGTTGAGCCACAACCAGACCCATCTCCTACTCACACTAGTGAAGTACCTGTTGAGCCACAGACTGACCCATCTCCCAGACCTTCACCTTTTACTACCATTCCTGATTCTATGCTAGAAAGTTCTGGTGGGAATCTTGGAGGTCATTCATCCAGTGATAAATCCCTTTCAGGGAATGAGGGTGAAATGACACTCCAAAGTGTCTATGATCTTTGTATCTCCTTGTGTACACAGGTTTCAGATCAAGCCAAGGAAATTCTAAAATTGAAGGCACAGATCAAGAAGCTCAAGAAGCAAGCTAAACCTGTCATTACACACCACAGAGCATGGATGAAGAGTGTCTCCTTACAGCAAAGATTGGCAGGAAAGAGATCCTTAAAGAAAAACTGGATGCAAAAGGAGAATGTATCCAAACAGGGGAGGAAGTCTGCCAAAGGTGAACCTTCAGTCCATAAAGATCCACTATTTGATAAGATTCCTGAAGATTCTTTGTATTATATGGAGAGTGAGGATGCTCAAGATGTAGGGAGGACAAGAAATGTAGTAGATTAAGAGAAGCAAAATACTGAAGATGTACTTAGTACTAAAGATGTACTTAGTACTGCTCAACAAAAGGTTAGTACTGACAAGGAGAAAGTTAGTACTGACAGACCAATAGTTAGTACTGACGGATCCAAAGTTAGTACCGACAGGCAGAAAGATAGTACCGATGAGCAAAATGAAGGTACTGATGATCAAATTGAAGGTACTGATGAGCAAAGTAAAGGTATTGATGATCATATAGAAGGAGGAAGTGCTACTCAATCTACTCAACCACCTACTTCTACAATATTTGGAGATGATGAAACAATAGCTCAGGTTCTTCTCAATATGAGTCAAGCCAAAGCAGTTTCAAGAGAGAAGGAGAAAGGTGTAGAGTTTAAGGATTTTGAAGAAACTGAAAGACCTAGGCCTACTTCAACAAGATCACTTTTGACATTAAAGCCTCTTCCAAAGATTGATCCAAAAGACAAAGGGAAAAAGAAAATAGAAGATGAATCTGAAAGTGAGTCTGATGGTATTCCTGAAGCTGAGAAGAAGTTTAAACAGCTTGCTAGTGATGAAGAAATGGCTAGGAAAGTACAAGAAGAGTGGGAAGGTGAAGAGGAAAGAAAAAGATTAGCTGAAGAAGAAGCTACCAATGATGCTCTCATAAGAAATTATGATGACATAAAGGCAAGAATTGAGGCTGATAGACTTCTTGCTGAGAAGCTTCAAGAAGAGGAAAGAGAGCAATTTACAGTAGAAGAAAGAGCAAAATTCCTTCATGACACAATTGCTGCTCAAAGAAAATTCCTTGCTCAACAAAGATCAGAAGCTATCAGGAACAGACCACCTACAAAGAATCAACTGAGAAATCAAATGATGACCTACTTGAAGCATGTAGGAAACTTCAAGCATTCTGATTTAAAAACCAAGAAGTTTGAGGAAATACAAGCTCTGTATGAGAAGATTAAGAGGTCAGATGAAGATTTCATTTCTATTGGGTCTGCTGAAGATGAAAGACTGATCAAAAAGATGAATGAAAAAGGAATTGATTCCTCTAAGAATGAAATGGTCAAAGAGGAAGATAAAGAAGAAGAAGGTACTAAGAAAAGGAAGGGAGGACATATCAAGATGATTGCAAGGAAAAAGGCAAGAAAACAATCTGATGTTGACAGTGATGATGAACATAAAAAATGCCTGAAGATTGTTACATTTGAGAGTATCTTAGACAGTGAGATAATGGAGAAGAAATCAGTTATTGCTAGATTAAGCAAGGTATCATCACCAGATGGAGATTATCTTGTTATCTACAGAGCCAATGGGAATTTCAGGGGTTTCAACTATCTCATGGAGGTACTTCATATCTTTGATAGGCAAGATCTATTTCATTTGTATGACTTGATGAGGGAGCAGTTCTCAGAAGTTACATTAGATGGATTTGAATTGATTCTTTGGGGAGACTTGAAGATTATGATGGAATCCTCAACAGAAGGAAATGTTCAAAGTGACTTTTGGAGTGGTCAACAAGATTGGAAGATTGTCACATGGAGGTTGTATGAATCATGTGGAGTCTGCATACTGGAATTTGAGGATGGTATAGTTATTCATATGTTGGTTGAAAGAAGATATCCTCTATCAAAAGATTTATTGCAAAGGATGCTTGATCTTGGTTTGGAAGTTGAAAGAGAAAGTTCTGTTGCTCTTGATTTGATAAGATTTATTAAGCAGCAGATAGATGAAGAATGATGGAATTGAGAAGGGTTTGAGTGTTGGCTAACCACCACACAACAAATGGTCATCAGTTCACCATGCTTAACAGGCATAAGAACTGGCTAGTCCATAAGCAAACGGCTTGTGGTAAAGACTTCTCAAATCCGTTTATGGTTGACAATTTACCAAAAATTGTAGGGTTTTCAACTCACCTTGCTTCATTGGTGAAGAGTTGGCTAGTCCAAGATCAAACAGTTCTTGGTAAAGACTAATCAAATCTGTTGATAGCTGATAGTTTGCTAAAAACTATATGGTTTATCAATGCACCATGTTATGGCAATGAAGCATTGGCTAGTCCAAAAGCAAACGGTATTTGGTAAAGACAAATCAATTCCGTTGATGGTTGACAGTTTACCAAAAACTGTATGGTAATTAACTCACCATGTTTTTAAAATGAAGAGTTAACTATCCCAGAGCAAACGGCTACTGGTAAAGGAACATCAAATCCGTTTATGGCTGGTAGTTTGCCAAAAACTACAAAGCCAACTTAGTTGGATTGTTGCTGAAAAGATGTTGCTGTGTTGCTGAGAAGACAAAGTTGCTGCTGAAGAGTTGAAGAAGGATAGAGTTTAAAAGATCAAGAATGCTATGAGTGTTTGATACATCCTCTATACATTAAAGAAGTTGAAGAAACATGAAGTTAAAAGATTCAACATTCCATGTTAAGGGAGATTGTTATGGATTTAATGTGTTCCTACAAGTAGTACCGACATAACAAAATAATTTAGTAACAGATAGTTATAGTTAGTACTCGACAGTACAAAAATGTTAAGTACTGATCATTAGTTAGAACCGTTAAGAAGAAAAAGTTAGTACGTTATGAGATATGTATGAAGATATTCAAGGAAAATATATGTGTTATCATTTGGCAGATTTGTAACCTAGTTAGGGTTTTAACCTTGTCTATAAAAGATCCCTCTTGCAAAGTTAGAGATACGACAAACAGAAATCTCATTGCAATACATACTCAAATAGTTAGTAATCTGTATTCGTTCAAAGCAGATTAATAGAAGTTATTGTTTAGTTCTACATTGTTTTTCTTAGTACTTGTGTTAAGATTCCGCATTAACACATAGTATTCATAATCAGTGTTTCTATATAGTCAGTTGTATTTATACATCTTGGCTATCATCCTTAATAGGCTGCAGAGATCTATTCGTTTAGGGACTCACACGTTTTGACATTCGGCCAAAACACAAAAGTTGTTCGGAAGGCCGTTTTACTGCCCCGCGAGGTTCTTTTGGTCTAAAGGCGAGTAATGACGGGTTTAAAAACTAATTCTAAATCTGAGTTTTCATAAAATTACCCACTGCATCAGATCTGATGCGGATGCGTTTTCGGCCATTTCGGTCGAGTTTCGGTTCTCGGGCAAAACTGGAAAGTTGTTCAAAATGACGTTTTACTCTTTCGCAAGGTTTTCAAGAATTAAAAACGCGTTATAACGGGTCAAAAACGTAAACGCAGTTCTGCGTTTTTCGTAATATTTTTCGGCTGAAACTTGCAGGGGCGTTTTGCTCATTTTCTGTTGGGTTCTGGGTCTCGGCCAAAGCTAAAAAGTTGTCCGGAATATCAGTTTACATAAAAATGCTTTGGAGTCCGAGATGCGAAAATGTGTTCTAATGAGTCGTTTTTGAAACGGGTCAGAATTGGCAAAAATATAATAAAAGTTAAAAACTTGTAAAAGATGGGTTGATTGCTGAATTTGTATAAAAATTGGGAATTTGGGCGTTTTAGAGTCCCGTATTGGGCTTAGAAATTTAACGAAACAATTGGGACTTATATATTATTGGGTACGTTTCGGTTATATCTAAAAAAGAGTATGTCCTATATTTAGAAACTTTATAAATGTAATTATGTATATTATTCATAAGGTAAAACAAGGAAATAATGGATGATATCTATAATTATTGGGCGTGTCGGGAGTTTCCGTCAACTTAACTTCTATTTAATCGGTAATTCATATCTACCATAAATAGACTTTCCGAAATAGAAACTTTCACAAATAGAAACTTATTCCTAAAATATAACTTACTAAAAATTAAAACTTTTACGGAAAGGACTGTAGAAATTATGACGAAGAAATGCATCACCGAGAGTGGCTTATTAAGTAAACATAGGGCGTCACATATGATTCCATAGTATAAATATATATATATATAATAAATATATACTATTATATATATAATAAATATAAATATCTAATATATATATAAAATATATAAATATATAGTTATATGTGGATGTGTGTGTGTGTGTGTAGTAAATGTATTTACTTATGCAATATATGCATTCTTCTACTCGATATGTATTTCTTCTAATCACGGACCACCATATTATAGGTCGTGTTCGAGCACGTTGGATAGACGCCTCGCTGCTTTAGAGAGGAGATCTTCACTCTACCGGGACCTCAGTATTCCTGTCGTTTGTTCACTTATGATCTTGTCAGTTGTATAGGACCATTTTTTTGTATAGATCACTAAACTGCTAGTGCCAGTTAGTAAAGTTATGATGCTGGGTGTATTTTGTCCTCTACATAAACACCGGAGCCTTTTTCTTTTCGTGTTATTGGAAACAATGTTTGGTGGAATGTACTTGTAACGAGAAACAATAGAGATAACCTTCTGAATAATTGGATAGTTATGATAGGGGAGCGTATGTACTACCCCAGGCTCATAAAGATAATATGAATCGTTATTACTTCAGCACATTATGATGAGCACGTTTTTCATTCATAGATAATTATGTAAGAGGTTGTTGTTACCTCGAGACACTTTCGTAACCTAGGAGTATTTGACTCCTAGTGATGGACAATTTCAGTTAGCAATATATCGCCCGTTTACTTCATTCGATTGCATTGATTCTTAATTTCCTACTTCTTGTACTGCTATGATCCTTAAATCTCAAACCGCCCTAATGTCCTTTTATGAACAATTTATTCCAAAAATATATAATAATATATGAAATGCTTTATTAGACAAACACAAAATTGCGTCGATTGTTCACAAGAAGGCAAAGCAAAAATGTGATTTCCCAAAAGATAAATTGAACAATAGTTTATGTGTTTCTCGAAATGGAGGTAAAAATAATTTCCCATTTTTATGTCAATTGATTTACTTATTTTTAAGGATAGGTCAAAAACTTTCATCATCATATATGGTGTGTAATAATCAAAAAGTTTTCTTTTTGACGAGGACGGATGTGTCGTCGCTTGGTCCTCAATTATGCATAGCCTACTAACTAGAGAATTCAGAAGAGCCACGCTATGTCGGATTAATCGCGCCTTTAAACTGTGGTTTTGGATAAATGTTGGGGAGACACGTCCAAATGTGATCCTTATGCAAGTAATCTATTCGATTCGATTTCGTAAAAACAAGTCTGAATTTTCTTGCGTTCCTTGAAATCTTTTCTTTCGGATGGTGTTGACTTAGAAAGTCATCTTCATCGAATAATTCTAGAAAATACTTTTGTGTGTCATGTGTAACGTGTGGATCCCATCTAAATCACCATGTTGGTGATGAAATACCAAGAAATCTGATACCGACACTGAGAAGAAATTTTAACAAGATCAGAAGACAGCCAAAGTGGATGAAAGCCGAGTACGAGTAACTCCGAGGCTAATGAAGAAGACTTCTCCTACATCAAATGTATCTTAAATCATCTTTCTTTCATTCTTCCAATATGTCGATCAACGTCCGTAGAGGAAAGTTTCTTCTACATCAAACTGTGAATTATCCTTGTGGAATAAAACCGTAATCGTGAAGAAAACTTCTACCCCCGAAACGTATGTGTTTGGTCATCTAATGTTACGAATGAATCCTACACAAGCTCGAGTTGTGAATTCGAGGTGTTTGATTTGTTCATATTCTGCCTTGTAAACTCGGATACCAACGTAGAGTGGTGACTCGGATACCATCGTAGAGTCACACAAGGATGGCTCAAAAGGAGAACTTTCGACGTGAGAGCCAAGCACAATGGTCGGATCCTACCGAACGATAATTATGTCGTCCGTCATCATTTTCCGTAGGGAATAAAACGGTACGCGATAGACAGTTGGAGTTTGCCGACTTCGTGGCGGCAGATAAAAACAAGTCCCGTTTTGTCTCCGTCCTTTGTTATTCAGTTGAGGAATCCTTATGCTTGACTTGATCCGCTTTGATCATGTGGGGGGCGTTGGTCAACGCGATACCAATATTTGTGAAAAATTATGTGCAAAACTTTTGCTTATGTAATGTTTTATGAATAAGTGATTTAGTCGAAGTGGTCGTAAATGTTGATGCGAGCTCAGCGGCAATTGTGAAAATGATTGTCCGATCGTAGGTACTCGTACCCAGATTTTAAGCCCCCCGTTGAAAGACAAGGATAAGGGTCCACGATGCTCATTAAAGACACGAGACGAGTCGGGTAGGAGCGGATCGCGATTGGTGTGCGAGCCAATAATTCCCCGGATGGAACCGTGCCGGTGACGATCGTAGTCTTCTGGAGGCACCGTGAAGAATGCTAAGGGTTTGATAATATAAGCAAACTTGACCATTTGTTAGGGGGTGGAACCATGGCTATAAAGTCCATGAGAACCACGTGATATTAAAAATCTCTTTTTGGGGATGGAACCATGGCTATAAAGCCCATGAGCACCCTGTGATATTAAAAATCTCTTTTTGGGTATGGATCCGCATGTGAACACCCTACAATGATAAAAATCTTTTTGGATATGCATCCATGGTTTTCAGGCCCGTGAACATCCTATAACTTTAAAAACACTCTTGTGCTAGACTTAGCGAATTAAGTTCGAAGATTGTTTTAATCATGGCTTGGCTATTTTTAGCAAGCATAGTTTCACGTGATTGAACTAGTTTTATTTGACATGGCATGGCTATTTACAAAGCAGTCGTTATGTGATTATATGTGCTTAAAATGATAAGACTTTGTTTTGATAAAATGCCGTAGTGCCTTTCATAGAGTATGTTATACTCGAGTGATTCCGCATAACATGTGCGCACACCTTCGATTTGCATGGGCTTGATGAATAACGAGCATGCAATAATGTGACCTGAATACGCTTAATGATAGCGCCTTGTTTGAATAATGTCGTAACGCTTTCGATGGAGTTATGTACACCCCTTCCCCCCACGATCCCCCGATTTTTTATAATGACGCGATCCATTTAAGGAACTCGTTGGTCATATGTGATTTGATTTGATCGTGTTTCACCGATATTTTTTTGATTGATCGTCGTTTTGAAAATTTTCCAAAAGCGCCCGTGGTCGTGTGGCCATAATGTGAGAACATGTGAATTCATTCGAGAATGACATCTTTCACTCATTGCAAGTAAAATTGGGACGAATAAAGCGATTAAAGCGCCGGGACGTCGCTTCCTAAAGGAGGGGAGAATGTGACAACCGTCAATTTTCAGAAGTTTAAATAACTATTTTTTCCTTTTACTTTTTTGGGTTGACTCGACTTTTGACTTTATTTTCAAGTGGAAAATAATTTATCGCATCAACCTGATAATTTTTCGAAACTTATTTTAATAATAAATCATAATTATTATTACTTTCTTAATCGATTTCTAGTAACTTAATAAATTAGTTATCATTTTATTTAAAAATGTTTATCATTAACGTGACTATTCGAGTTAACGATTTAATTTACGAATAAACTTTACCGTGAGACCGGTGCCTAGAATAAATGAAACGAACCTTTTAAAATGAACGTTACAAAATATTTATGAAATATGGTCGAATGAATACTCATTTTCGATGGAAAAATTATTTGGAAAACAATGGCGCAAGTTTTGCCTTTTGAATCATCCGTTAACTCGCCCAAACGAGACCCGAACCGTTATTTAACAAAAATTACCCAAAGTTTCACTTATAGTCCCTCTAGTATATTTTCAAATTCAACCCTAAACTATTATACACTTATCATTTTTTTAACTTTTAATATAAATATAAAAACTTCTCATTTTTCTTATAACAAAAACACATACAACCCTAATTCCCTCTCCCCCTCCTCTCCAATTTCCGGCGGCCGCCACTGCCCTGCGCCGCCGTCGAAAAACTTTTCCGGCGGATTTTTTCGACGAGCCTCCATCTTTTCCGACGACTTTTCCGGCGATATTTTTACGGCGATCTCACCTCTCTAACCGCTCCACCCTCATAGCCTCCTTTTCCACCTTCTCCCTGCACCATCGCCGCTACCACCGCCGCTGTGGCGGCTTTTCCAGCCATTGCCGACCGGCGTAGGGGGCTGTGGGTGGCGGATCGGCCACCAACCATGGCAGGGAAGGCATAAAACCTCCTAAAAAAATCCCTGATCTATTGCCTATTTTCCATGCATGGTGGTTACATCAAGTGTAAACAAGATTTAAAAATTTGGTGTTTGATTTTGGCCTTGGTTTGTGTTGAATAGGGGCTGTCCGCCGCCAAACCACCGTCGTGGTGGCGGCCGGACGACAGAATAACCACTACAGCCCACCTTATGGTGTCGGGCTGTGATGGCGCAACCCCGTATGGTGTCTCACGGTGGTCAGCCGCCTAAAACCACCGCTGTGGTGGCGGCCGGACCCATAGAGACCACCACAGCCGCACCTTATGGTGTCGGGCTTGTGGTGGTGATACCCCCGTTGTTATTTTATTTGTTATAGCTCGTTTTGGTTGTCGATTGATTTTCCGATGTAAAAGCGTAGTTAAAAAGGGTGTTTGGATTTGCATGTAATCTGCCATTAGGGGCGTTTGGATTAGTTGATAACAGCCCATATAGGGGTGTTTGGATCTGAGTTTATGTCTTATTGGGGGTGTTTGGGACAGCAGCCCCTAAATAAGGGTGCGTTTGGTTTTACTTGTATTGGATATTTATGTGAACTTAACTAGTTGTTAACTATGGAACGCGAAAAATATGGTAATATTGATTGATAAAAGTGGGAAAATTATGTATTTTATATACATGGAAACGTTGTATTAACGGCAAGGTCATGCCGAAATTTCTAAAAAAATTTATATACTTAGCGTTTTTCACTTAAAACTTTTATTATAATATAAACCCGATAAAATGGACTAAATAATAGTCGTAAGGATATTACATATATAGTTATATAAAAACGGCTAGAAAACCAGAATAGTAACTTATAAAATATCATTTTACAAGTCACGACTAAAATAATAATATAAACTTTTATAAAAATTGTAAATACATTATTGTCTAATTTATAACCTTAAAACGTACGTTTACGTTTATTCAAGAAATCTTTCACGAATAAATGGGTAATTTCTGAACGTATGTTGGATAATATTATTTTAAATTAATATTTCACATTTCTTATACATATAACACTTACAAAGAATTAATACTTACAAATAATATACTTTAAATAATACACCTTCGAATATTTACATTTGGACATATAATTTCCGACATAAATTACTCGCGTCCGTTTTCGTATGTAATATATATGGAATATATTACATACTATGTTTTATCATTTTGATTGTTTTATTTGGTCAACGTCCAAAGTGTTACAATTTAGAAATTGAGTCTTTTATTGATGTGTCATGTCGATGTAACTATCCATCGGAAAAACCCCAAAAATATATCCACCTAAACGAATGGAGCATAAGCGTTAAGATTAATTGCAACTTCGCGGACACGGCAAGATATTTATCGACGCCACATGGTTATTAACTATTTGATTATTGCCTACGAGAAAGGTGAGTTCATAGCCTCACATTTAATTCTTTTTATGTTTTGAAAACCCACGAGGGAGATACATGCTTGTTTTAGAAAATCGAACACATGTGATTTTATTATGTGAACGTTGCTAGGAGTGTATTGTTGTGGCCCTTCCTTCATGAACCGTCAATCACCGCTAACCGGTGAACACTAATGCAATAATAATAGATCTATTTTGGCCTAACGACCTGTCAGACGTGTGTTCCTTACGAGGGCATACTAAGACATATTGTACTTAGTATTGGGAGTGTTAGTACTCCAGGTTGGGCACATGGTTAAGGTTCGGTTCGTGGCTCTAGCATCGTTGTGATTGTTCTATGATCTAATTGTTTTGCTATGCTTGTGTTCAAAATAATTGTTTATAAACTCTATGGATTCACTCAACATTTTCGTTGACGTTTTAGCATGTTCATCTCAAGTATATACTTGCTAGCTTGGATGGGATGGAATGCGGATATCGAAGGAGGTAGACTTGGTGAACTTTGCACATTTGACAAAATATTTTAAAGGAAAATTTTCATATTATGACTTATTTGGGAATAAGTTTTCTAAAAGTTATTGGGACCTTGTAACTCTGATCTTTTTAATAAAAATTGAATGTCGTTTACCGTGACTCGTGAGCTTATATTATGAAGTAGCCCCCAATATGGTATTCCGTTGCATTGTAAATTTGGGGGTGTTACAGATTGGTATCAGAGCACGAGTCATAGCGAACTAGGTCGTTTTCAAAACCTGGACTATGACTATTTTTGAAAATAATTCACGAGTCGTTCACCGATGTCAGATATCCCCGCGCGCAATCCTTCTCGATCCGTTATGTGCTTTGTGCTAGGCCTTTGATTGTATAATATATACCAAGCGTATGGTATAAATAGTAATTATATATTATATATATACATATATATATACGATATCTGTTCTACGAC
>BQNB010075041.1:14032-31597 GCA_026074375.1 Tanacetum coccineum | reverse complement strand
ACATTAACTAATTAAAGACCGAAGCTCCATCGTAAAGTGACCGAACTTCCTTGTTCGACTCAATAAATTGAGGCTAACAACGACGTCATCAAAAAAGAAGTAGAAAAACTTCTTGACGCGGGATTGATTTATCCGATCTCGGATAGTCCATGGGTTAGTCTAGTCCATTGTGTTCCTAAAAAGGTGGTATGACCGTTGTCACAAACAAAGAAAATGAGCGGGTTTGCCTACAAGATTAGTCACGGGATGGAGAGTTTGCATCGATTATCGAAAGTTGAACGAAGCAACTTGTAAAGATCATTTTCCGTTACCATTCATGGACCAAATGTTAGAGCGATTAGCCGGCAATGAATTTTATTGTTTCTTAGATAGTTTTTCGGGGTATTTTCAAATCCCAATTGACCCTAAAGATCAAGAGAAAACTACTTTCACGTGCCCATACGGAACTTTCGCGTACCGTCGTATGCCATTCGGTTTGTGCAATGCACCCGGAACTTTTCAACGTTGTATGATGGCCATTTTTCACGACATGATAGAAAAAACGATGGAAGTTTTTATGGATGATTTTTTAGTTTTCGGAGATTCTTTTTCCTCGTGTCTTGCCAATTTAGACAAAATGCTCAAAAGGTGTGAAGACACCAAATTAGCACTAAATTGGGAAAAGAGCCATTTCATGGTTAAAGAAGGCATTGTTTTAGGACATAAGATCTCTAGAAAAGGAATAGAAGTTGATAAGGCAAAAGTTGATGTAATTTCAAAGCTTCCTCACCCAACAACCGTCAAAGGAATCAGAAGTTTTCTCGGGCATGCTGGATTCTATCGAAGATTTATCAAAGACTTTTCCAAAATCTCTCGACCCATGACCCATCTCTTAGAGAAGAACACTCCTTTCATTTTCTCGGAAGATTGCATTCTTGCCTTTCAAACATTGAAAAAGAAGTTAACCGAAGCTCCAATTCTCATTGCTCCGAATTGGGACCAACCTTTTGAAATCATGTGTGATGCAAGTGATTATGCAATAGGTGCGGTTCTAGGGCAAAGGATTGAGAAGCATTTCCGACCAATTCATTACGCAAGCAAAACCATGACCGAAGCAGAAACAAACTACACAACAACGGAAAAAGAGATGCTTGCAGTTGTTTACGCTTTTGAGAAGTTTCGATCATATCTAAAATCTGAACAAGAGTATTGTTTACACAGATCACTTCACTGCGATGCCGCGTTGAAATATCTTCTCAACAAGAAAAGCGCCAAAGCAAAGTTGCTTTCGTTGGGGTCTTACCCTTCAAGAATTTGATTTAAAGTTATCGATACCAAAGGAGCTGAAAACTATGCAGCCGATCACCTCTCTCGTCTTGAAAACCCTTACGAAAATGTTTTTGATCCAAAAGAGATTACCGAACTTTTTTTCCTTTAGAAGACTTTTAAGTGTGTTAACTTCCAAAGAACAAAGGTACCCCCGTGGTTCGCTCCACTCTTTGCTAGAAATTAGCCACGGGGGAAAAGTCCGTTAAAAAGGGAATGGGCGACTCAAAGAATAACAATTCTTTAAAGATGTACAAACATTAAGTTTTGGGGAAAAGATGACCCTTTTCTTTTCAAGACTTGTGCGATTCAAATAATCCGAAGGTGTGTAGATGGCAAGAAGCTCTCGAAGTTCCTCAGTAGCTCAGTCATGAGGGGACCCACCGGGGGGACACTACGAGCCAACTTGAAAACTTGACCTCACAAGAAGGTTTTTGATGCTGGGTTTTATGGCCTAACCATTTAAAAGGATGCCTACGAATTATTCAAATCTTTGATGCCTTGTCAAAGGCAAAGGCAAAAATCTCTCAACTGATGAGTTGCCATCAAAATGCTTCCAAATTTTGTGAGATTTTCGTTTTTATGGGGAATTTGTTTTATGGGACCATTTTCCGTCGTCCTAGGGGTTAACAAAATATATTCATAGCCTCGATTATCTTTCCAAGTGGGTTGAAGCGAAAGCGCTCCCCACCAACGATGCTAGGGTAGTTGTTAAGTTCTTAAAATCCGCTTCTCCGCCCTCCCGATTCGATGCCCGCCGAGAGCAATCTAAGCGATCGTAGGACCCATTTATTTTTTGTAACGACAATTTGATCGAGTTCATGTCCTAAATATGGTGTCACCCATCGGCATTTTCGACTCCTACCCACCCTCAAAATACAAGTGGTCACGTAAGTCTCGAAATCGAGGTCTAAAAGAATTTTGGTGAGAACATATGAGAAAAACCGTCTTCATGGTCAGATAATTAGATGATGCATTATGGCTTTTAAAGAAAAAAAAGAACCGCTTACAAGACTACCAATTTGGAGTACTTCCATATAAGTTAGTCGTATGGAAAAGCGTGTCACTTACCAGTTGAGCTAGAACACAAAAGCGTATTGGGCTCTTAATCATGCCAACTTCGATTAAAAAAAGACTGCGGGCGATCATTACGAAAGCTATCAGCTCAATGAACTCCAGACGAGCTTCTGATCTAGCTTATATGAATGATTTCGCTAATCTACAAGGAGAAAACTAAGAAGTTACACGATTCTAAATAAAGAACCGAATCTCAATGTGGTGATCAAGTCCTTACTTTTCAACCCCTCCCAGATATGAAGATTTTCTCCGGAAAGCTCATGTCCCTTGGTCCGGACCTATTCACATGTCACCGAAGTTTATCCTTATGGCACTGCCAAGTGTCTCATGCTGATGGCTCTAATTTCAAATCAACTGCCACCGTCCTCAAGCACTACGATGGATGGGATACTCCACCATTGGTTATCCAGACCATTCCAACTTTCCCTAAGGACAACTTAATTCAGGGATCGAGTTCCGAGCTTTGCACTCGGTAATCAAAAACAAAGCCGCTTCGTGGGGAGTTTCACCCCATGCTTATCCTTGTTCTTTCTATTTTAATTTGCTAACCTGAATGTGTGGTGATGTGAGGGGCCCATCCTCTTCGTTTCGCGTTGTTTGTTGTCTGTGTGGGTGATTTGGCAGGATTAACCCAACATTTCAAAATCCTCTCGTGTTCGTGCCTAATTCTGGTGCACTCGAGTTTCCTTCCTTGTACGAAATTTAGTTTTGGGGAAACCATATCCTTTCATCATTAGCGATTAACGCATTATCTTTTCTACTTAAAAACGGCTTAGATTTTTCGTAGAACCCGACTTAAAAAACATTGGAGGACCAATGTTTCATTTTAGTTTGGGGAGGGAATCTATCGATTGATGTGCATTTGCTTATTGTGGTTTCCTCTACTACCCGGTTCTCCCCATAAAAAAATAGCATAAATTTGAAATGTTTTTAATCTAAAAAAAAAAAAAAAAAAAAATAATGTTAAGACATAAATGTAGGTTTTCCGTTGGTAAGAATAAGAAGTAATTTTTGACCCATTGACTGTTTGAGTTCTAGCCTTTTTCCCTAACAATTAATGATGATATTTTGCTATCTCATATAACTATTAAAACATCTAGACGGAATCCGTTAGTAAATGAAGACTTGTGCTAAGCTCAAAGTAGATTGTTAAATATGTCCTAGTTGGATGTTTATAAGGCTAAGTATTTTTGCAAATTTCTTTTGTGAAGATCGAAAATGATACAGTGTAATTTATAAGTCATAGACATGAAACGTGAATGTTGGATTTCTCATCAAGCCTCTATGTGTTAATTGTGGCTTTTTCCCTCCATTAAGCAATGTTTCACTTTATAAGAATGATACTAAATTGAGTTGTATGGTTTTTGGGTTAATAACTAGCTAAAGAATTTTCTTTAGTTCCCTTCCTTTGTGATTAGAAATAAGTACACATCAGGAATACTTAATTGGCATAAAAATACAAAATAAAATAAATAAGTATCTCTGCAGATGCGCATGTGTCGGCAGGCGGCCGATGTTGTAGCCTACAAAGGACTGAGGTTTAATAATGCTGCTTAAATTTTTTGTCTTGTTTTGTGCTTAAAGAGCCTAAGGGATATGGTGCAAATGAGAATTGGTTCATGCTTGTCTTAAAGAGCCTTAGGTATATGACATGAATGGTCCCTTGCTTTGTAGCCTAATAAAAGGCCAAATTTTGGTCGGCCTCACGCCTCAATGTGGAACTTCAAACTCGATGTCATTTGATCTTTTGATAAAGGCTAGGGAGCTAATATATTGCGTTCTTTACCATTACGCTTTATTTCTGAATTAATAAGTATCGAAAACAAAAAGTCTTAAAGAGACCTCGGGTATATACTTAATAAAATCCTGAGATACAAGAAGGAGATTTGCGGGAGGAGAAGTAAGGAACCAATTAGTATTTATGAGTAGTGTTAGTGTCCATGACTTGGTAATTAACGATATCTTGTTTTTAAGCTTACATGGGAAAAGTGAAAAATTCGGGGATGATGAAGTATCTTTAGACGCTTAATTGTGCTTTTTTTTTTGTTCTATGATACTAAAATTACCAATGTGGTAATGAAAACATTGCATTAGTCAACCAACAAATAAATTGTAGTAGTAGTTAATAATCAAGAAAATTTATAATAAAAGAAAAATCTTAGAAAATGGAAGTCGGGGTTTTTGTAACTGTGACCTTAAGAAATTCACCCCTCAATTACTTTACGCTAGCTTTCTTAAAAAAGCTAGTTTGGGGAATTTTTCGAGTATTTGGTTATAAAGGCTATGTAATTATTGCGTGAGGACACTCAATGTTTGAGTTTGGGAATTTTGATAAAGTTGTAGAATAACACATCTCTAATTTATTGATTTAAAAAGCCCAAATAAACCCAAAACTGGATCAAAAAATAATGCAAATATGTGTTGTATATGTAGTTTTTATTGTGTCAAAGTATGGATATGTCAAATATTGCAATAAATACATCAAAAACGACACAGAACAGATAGTGATCAAGAAGCCTAAAGAAATCAAAGCCGAACCATAGAGTTTCATGCCTCAGCCTTCTACAGACAAAACTGCAGCTAACCACACAAATGCTTATCAAGGGAACCGAAACCACTACTCCAATGTTTTATAAGTTCAAGGGGTATTTTTGGCAATTTATGAAGTTAAATTATAACCTGAAAAAAGGTGCTCACGCTAAACACAAAGGGCCATATGTATATTCCCTATAGTTTGTAAAAAGCGCAGGGGGGTCAAAGCCCGGTCAAATAAAACCCCGTGGATCTCCTTTCAGCCAATCACAAGATTTCCCCTAACCCAATTACCCAATTATAACCCAACCCTAACCCGACCTAACCCACCTCTACCCGGTTAAACTTATAAACGTTTTAACATTTACTATTCACCTTATTTCCCCCAAATGAGATTAAACTCTTACACACACACACGAACATACTCAAGAACACCAATGAACCCTAGTTTCTTAACCCCTCATCCCCACACTAATTAACCATAGGGTTAATAACCCTCTCACACTCCTTAACCCATCCATCACTTTCAATTAACCCCAACCCAATCCCACCTTTGGCAAAATGAAAAGAAACGATTGGATGATGTGACGTATGTGAGTGTTTACACTCACATAACTAACACACTCTATATCCACGTCATCGATCCAGGTTTACACAACTTTAATCGAACGATTGAGATTCAAGATCAAGGAGAGAGAGTGATTGAAGGGCTGAGATAAGATGAATAGAAGGATCTAGAGAAGGAGGTGAGCTCAAGCTTCGGGTATAAATACCCCCATCATTCCAGCATATGAGAGTAATTTTTAGTGGTTAATTTTTCAGTTTTATTTTTTAATAGTTTAATTGTTTTCGATTCAGTATTGAGTAGTTGTTTGTAATTTCAATTTCATGTTATTTCAATTCGTATTGTAAACTTTATTTCAGTTTTTAATAAAAGAATCATTTCATATTAATTCGTGTCTTCATTTTAATTCTTTTAAAAGAATTTGTGTTGTGTTTGTTATTTCTGTTAAATAATGAAAGCTTGATACCAATTGGAATTGGATGGCTGCTAAGGTATCAAGGGTTTGTTAGAGCTGAGGGTCAGCTTATAGGATTAGTATAGGTTGTGATTTTGATTTAGGGCTTATGTGGATTAAGCCATAAGCCCACACAGCTTATTGCTTTCCTGTTCATGCTGGAAAGCCAAGGTAAACCTTATTTTTTAAGCTTCCTTAGTTTCAATTTAGTTTTAATAAATGTGCTTAACTTTTAAGCTTTTGAATCTGCTTAATGTTAGTTGATAAGCAGTTTTATAAGCTGCAGCTTTTAGTTTAATAAGTTGAATATATCTTGTGGTTTTGAGGTAATTGTTTAAATCAGTTTAGGTTATAAGTTGAATGTTAATAAGCTGTTAAGCTTATCAGCCTTCATAAGCCCATACAGCTTATTTTAAATAAGTTAGTAGTTAAGTTTTTATAAGAGTTGTCTTAAAAAGTTAGTTAATAAGCTGTTTTTTTTATAATATGGATGCTGGTTGTTGGTTGTTAGATGCTTCAGGGGTCATCTTTGTCCATTTTTATAGTTTCTGTTAGTTTAAAGTTACACAGTTAGTCCTTGTTAGTTACATAGTAAGTCCTTCGTTAGTTTAAAAAGTTTAGTCTAGTTAGTCCCAAGTTAAGGGACTGCGAGTGTCAATCGATCAAACTTTGTGTTTTTTATTAAACTTTAAATTTACCCCGCCTACCCTTATCTTTCTGTTTTGTCACTTTTAACCCTTGTGTTTGTTTGGTTTTAGTTTAAGTTTTATAAAAAATAGTTTTTATAAATAATAAATCTTTGGTTTTTTAGTTTAATTCTTAATTATTTAAAATTACTCATTAAAAATGAGGGCTTTTTGATATAATTAATTTCTGCTTTATTTCTTTTATAAAAAGTATTTTGATATAATTTTTAGTTTAAGTTTATATTTTTAAAAATTAATTTTCTAACAGTTTTAGTTTTTAATTTTCAACTTTAAACTTAAATTTTAATCTTTTAAAATATAAGAGAAAAATTAGTATAAAAAAAAAATGTTTTTTCCTCATCTTTTTAAGGAATTTAGAATTAATTCAGTTTAAAAAGTATTTTTCCTTATTTCTATCAATTTAATTACTATTTTTAGAATTTAATTTAGTATTAAATATTATTTAATTCATAAAAATATCTGAAATGCTTTTAAAAATATATTTTTCTCATTTTTCCTAAAATTTTTCTTTAAGCATTAATTTAGGTTTGAATCTAGTTTTCATTCTTAAGAGTTAAATTGCTTTTGTTTGCTAAAAAATGTCTGCGATTTTATTTACATTTCGGTAATTAGTTTTAATCGTTAATTAGTTGTTTATTTGTGTCTTTAATTTTAGTAGTATAATTAAATCGAAAATATCTCTTTTCTTATTCAAATCAATCATTCCGAACGAGATCGAGGTTTCCATTGCACGAGTCATTGGGGAAACGACCCGGGTGATCATACTTGCCCGGTCTAATATACGTATTCTATACATATATCTTTGTGAGTGGAATTGTCCAAGGGATACTTGGGGATTTCCTTAATTTCTCTATAAGTATATTATTTTACGTGTATGTAAAACTAAGAACTACCAATATAACCTTGTCATAAAGACATATCTGGAATTCGGTTTCAATGGATCTGAGGTCGTCAATGTCTTCATAATACCAGATCTTACCATACTTAGCAGTTTCCCAGTTATACACCTTACCATGCCGACGAGCCTTTTCTTCTTCAAGCCTGATGTATTCTTCCATAGTAATGTTTGGGTTGTCCATCCTAAATAAACTTGTTAGGAAAGAGAACCGTTAAATAACTTATACTGGTATTCAGTGAACTGAATACGCCGTATTACACAAACACAATAAGCAAACAAACAAGAATTTAATTATATCTTAAACTACACTAAAAAAAAAAAAAAAAAAAAAATAAAAAATAAAAAAAATAAAAAAAAAAAAAAAAAAAAACTAAATCTAAGTTTTAGATTAATCATAATGTTAAAAACCAAAATATCAAATAAAAATCAAGATTAAATTTTTACTTCCGGCAACGACGCCAAAAACTTAATGTGTTGTTGTGTGGTTGTAATTTATGTTTCAAGTTTTAAATTTATATTTTGCTGACTTTACCAAAAATAACATTTTAACGGGCAGTGTACCCAGTTGATGGGAGTTTCGTGGTAAGTAGGGTGTCGATCACTAAGAGCGAGACATAATCTTTCAATTTATTAATAATTTGGTTATCGAAACTAAGTTAATTCTATTCTATGCTAAACCTATGTTAATCCTAAATCTAACGGATAAGGGGGTTTTCAGCCTGAGAGACTGGCACGGGTTTTATGGTGACTAAAATCAACTTAAGATACTAAAACTCACGCAAGCAAATTAACAGAAGATAAAAGAGCGGTCTAGCCAAATATAAGAAAACTGTATTAACCATTATTAATCCAATCGGAATGTAGATTTGTTTATTTAGTGCAATGATTACTTATCTCGAGGCGGCATATCATTCTTAAGACTTAGGCGGTACTTCTTCCTAAGACCTAGATATGAATAATTCGGTCCATAAAAAAAAAAAATGAGAAAATTTTACTTAAAACAGGCAATTAGTATTTGACATGTATTTAAACGTATTCGCATAAAGCATCCTTACTTCCTGATTATAATCTATCTTAGGGATTAAAGCAATGGTGATCTTGTTAAACCCTAGCTCATAGAGACTTTACCTACTTATTGCTTAAAGGTAATTCATACACTAGTAGTCTACTAACCAAGTCTTTACTAATTAATTGAGAACGTACTCGTTGATCCCAAAGGTCACCTGCCGGTCCAACTAAGCTCATAATCTAAAGGTAAAGATAGGTTATTATTCATGATCCTATTGGTATAGATGTATAAATCACTATATGGAGAGCCATCCCGGCATCAGATTTACTTGGGTCCATATCCACTAGATCCAGTCGAATGATAGGTCGCATACAAAAGCAGGTAAACAAGTATAAATTAAATAAACATAAACAAGCAAACAACGATAAATTAAGCAATCGAGATAAACAAACCAAACATTCAGATCTTCATAATAATGGCTAATACCCAAAGGTATTAGCCTTCAAACGTCATAATCTATACAAGAGTAACAATTTAGCCAAGGTAAACTAACCAAGTTAACAAACGATACCAAAAACTAAACTATTACAAGAGTGATAGTTATAAAAGTGTTTCCTGGGGTTTGGAATTAATTACGTTGCAAGACCTCTTCTGCTCTTCTTCTCTTCTGAAAATCAACTTTTATGGTGTAGGTATCAAAAATATGATTTTGCACACTGAAAACCCGTTTTTGTGTTTTCTATTTATAAGGTCTGGAATTTGGTCGATACGACGTATCGAAAGGCTTTGATACGGTGTATTGGGGGTTTCTTGGAGTAGGGACCACGTTTGATATCTTTTAGAATATTTTATTTCCATAACTTGAATACGGCGTATAGACTTCTTTAGATATGATGTTGATTGTGTCGTTGTGTAGAGTATATTTTATTGATTCAAGTTTTAAATTTATATTTTACCGACTAAACCAAAAACAACACTTTAACGGGCACTGTTCCCGATCGATAGTAGTTTCATGATAAGTAGGGTGTCGAACACTTAAAGCGAGGTTAAATCTATCAAGTTAATTAATATCTTGGTTATCTAATCTATGTTAATTCTATCCTATTCTAAACCTATGTGAGTCTAAATCCTAATTCTAACGAGAAAAGGGGGTTTTCAGCCTGAGAGACTAGCACGGTTTGGTTGGTGACTATAATCAATTCAAGGCACTTTAACCCACGCGAGTTAATTAACAAAAGATAAAAGAGTGATCGAGCCAAATATAAGAAAACTGTATTAACCATTATTAATTCGATTAAAAAGTTGGTTTGTTTATTAAGTGCAATGATTTCTTCTCTCGAGGTGGCATGTCATTCTTAAGACTTAGGCGTTACATCATCCTAAGACCTAGACACATTAATTCTGTCATAATTAAAGCATCCGCATAAAGCATCCTTATTTGCTGATTATAATCTATCTTAGGGATTAAAGCAATGGTGATCTTGTTAAACCCAGCTCAAGAGTCTTTACCCACTTATCGCTTAATGGTATTTATACTCTAGTAGTCCACTTGTTAACGATCCAATGGAATTAGATTTACTTGTTGATTATCAAGGACACCTCTAGTCAACACGATCATTAATACCAATTGGCAAATGCCAATTAATTATTTTTTAGAGCCCGAAGCGTATCCTAGACACAGACTTAGAAGGACAATATTTGTGTAACTATAATTCTAGATGTATAAATCACTATATGGAGAGCTATCCCGGACTCTAGATCTACTTGGTCCGCTTCACTAGATCTAGTTGAATGATAGGTCGCATACAAAAGCGCGTAAACAAGTATAAATTGATAAACATAAACAAGCATACAACGATAAATCAAGAAATCGAGAAAAAACAAATACCAAACATTCAGATCTTCATAATAATGGCCAATACCTGAAGGTATTAGCCTGTAAACATCATAATAAATACAAGAGCAATTATTTAGCCAAGGTAAACTAAATGAGTTAACGAATGATACCAAAATCTGAACTATTACTAAAGTATATGGAATTACACGTTGTCTCCTATGGAATTGATAACGTTGCTTGACCTCTTCTGCTCTTTTTCTCCTCTGAAAATCGACTTTTATGGTTTAAGTATCGAGAATATGATTTAGCACACTGAAAACTCGTTTTTGAGTTTTCTATTTATAAGGGCTGGATGTCGGTTGGATACGGCGTATCCAAGTGTTGGATATGACGTATTGGGGATTTCTTAGAGTAGGGACCACGCTTGATATCTTCCAGAATATTTAAATACTATATCTTGAATATGGCGTATTGGGTCTCTCTAGATACATCGTATTGATCTTTATCCTTCTCTGGTCTTTGGTGAGTGCAGGCACAGATTCGTCGTATCTTCTTTGATGGATACAACGTATTGGTCTTCAGAATAGTAATCTTCAAAATATCTTCATTTAAGCACCAGAATGCGCGCCTTTTGCAAACTTGCACCAATTACTCCATAATTACTGCAATTCTCAAATATAAACGTTTAAGTAACAATTCTTTGCAATAACATAGGATAAATGATGCTATAAAAAAGACGTTATTTGATGTCATCAGCAAGCAAGATATCAAATAGTTCTTTTTGATTTTTTTCATTTTAATGTATGAATTATGATAATACAAGATTTTAACTATTATGAACACAAGGAATAAATTCCACATTTTCAAATGGTCAATTTTTAGTTTATGGGTTTGGGGTTTTTTGGTTTTGATGTTCTTTTCCTTTGAAAAACTGGTTCTGTTTGTAAAAGGGCGAGAAGTGCGGTGTACTTGTTAAAAGTACGACGTACTTCTGTAATTTGCAGAAAAACTGGCGCACAATGGTTATGTGCGGCGCACTTTCTGTGAAAAATTGGTTCAGTTTGCCAAAAAACTGTACGGCGATTTTGAAAATTTTAGTTTGTAATATAATAAAGACTAATTCAAGAATGAAATCAATCCCCGGCAACGGCGCCAAAAACTTTGATGTGTTATAAAAGCTTTAAATTTATATTTCTAGTTTTATCCGATTTCCAACTAACACACGGGTAAAGTATTAACCCCCATTTATAGTATAGGTTTAGGGTAAGACCAGGTCGTTCCACGGGATTGGTTATTCTTAGAAAGGGTCGATTATATTACGAAAGGGTTATCTAATAGACTATCACGATCTAAAGATAATGATTCAAATTAAAGATATAAAATGATATTTGTTTATGGGATGAGAACAAATATAGATAAACTTGGATGGATAATGGGTTCAAGAATTAAAGTATAATTGATTAAAGAAACGGTTAGTTTACTAAAATGATTGTCTATTTATTATAATCAAAAATTCTTTCGGCCTTTACTTTTGATTACAAAAATGCTTTAAGTTTGATTCATGTTTGGAAAGTAGTAATATGGACTTTCTTAACCAAGTTCGTTAGACATGAGGTTAAGCGTTAAACCTTTTTATCCTCGGTTAATGATCATTTTATTAGCCAATCCTCACAAGGCTAATATCTAATTGTCAAAGACAAAGAACATGGAAATCAAACATATAGCCGGAGTCTTTCGACCTATATCCGGACTAGTATGATGATCAAATGGTGATTAAGAGATCCGAGTATAAAAACATCAAGTTCATATTAATAATTTCCAAAATTCATTAGTTCATCCAAGTTAGATCTATAATTTCCTCATAAACCCCAAACAAACATGTTAAACTACTCTATATTGATAGATTCAAAACACATAATAAGCATGTTAGATTCAAAAAACATAACATTCAAGGAGAGAAACATGTTTATACCGATTTCAATAGCAAATTATATTGATTTTCAAAAGTTTTCCTTCAAACAGTGATTCTAACAACCCAGAAATTCAACTCTAAACTATAAAAACTCTGTAGCTAGGGGTGTAAACGATCCGAGCTTTTAACAAGCTACTCGAGCTCGAGCTCATTTTACTCGAGCTCGAGCTTAATACTTACGAGCTCGAGTCGATCTCGAACAAATATTTATGCTCGAATAGTTTGACGAGTCGAGCTTTGAAAACTAATATTTGGCTCGGCTCGTTCGAAAACTCGTTTAAATATCACGAGTCGAACACTTAATATATAAAACTCTTAACGAGCCGAATGAGCTACTCGAGCTTAACAAGCCAACACTTAATATATAAAATTTTTAAGCTTGTTTTATTTTAAAATTTTAAATATATTTTTCTAGTATTATTAAGATTCAAGTTGTAACTTAATATTTTATTTCTAAGTTACATATTTACTTGAAGGTAAACCTCCTCTTTTTTCATATACTTTGTTTTATAGGCTTTTTATTTTTCTTTCTTTCTTCTCTCTTTCTATGTGGGATGTGTTTTCTTTTATTCTTTTTTGAACATGTGTTATTCTTTTTTACTTCCACCTTCTATATCTAATACGTACATTATTTGCTTTTTAGTTATTAATAGTTTTTTAAAACAACTAAATGATAACTCTTTTAGGTTAAATACACTTATTTATCTTACCTAAACTTATATAAAGTATATGAATGTGCGTTTTTATTTGCATAAGTGTCAAGTGATTTAAGTTTACACACTTTTGTTTTATAGAATGATCTTTAAACATGTTTCAATCAAATTATATTAATTTATTAACTTGTAAAAAGCATTGTAATTCTTCTGGTACACAAGTCATTCATGTATAACAACTATATACATGACATACATCATGTATTATGGAGTATCAAAATAAAATTTATTTCTAATTTGATATTTGATGAAGTTAAGTGTGACAAGGGTTATGTTATATTTCTCTCTTACGACGATTCATAATATAAGTTACGTGCTAAAATATATGATTTTGAATGAGAGCTGAGTTGCAAGTTAATAATTATATGTCATGCACATAAATACATATAAACAAGCCACACACATAAAAGCATACATAAGTAAGAATAAAACTTAAAATGAGAAGGATGATAAACTATTATAACCATCTATTTGAGATGCTTCTACTTGAATTAGATGCATCTCTATCCATTTAAATGCATCTCAGTTAGTTTCGAAAGTGATTTTGAAGTGAAAACAAAACAAAGTAGTACTAACAGCAAATTTGACCCGCATGGGACAAAAATTACATAGGATTCGCCTAACTTGATTAAATGCATTTTATATATGTAAATGCGTCTAATTTTCAAACACACACTATATTAATTTTAAAAAATATTCTCTATATTAATTTGAGACTTTTATTCATCTTACATTAACCCATGATTGCTACTAAAACTTTACTAATTTGTTTTACTAATTTAGTTAATGCTCGTTTATATAACACCTACTTTTTCACCGCTTTTGTTTGTTTATATAACATCTTCATCCCGCACCCAATACCAATTCATTTTTTGATCCAAATTCTTCATCTGGAACTGTGATGATGTTATTCTCATCGGATGATGATGATGATGACATGCTAACGCCGATTGTTGAGAACTTCATAATCAAGTTTTGGTTGTTGGACGGAAAAGGGTTTAGATTCTAATTGATGAAAGTGAAAGTGATGAAGATTAAAAGTGAAGCATATTGAAATTTATGTTTATAAAAAACGTATGAAATGATCATGCAACTATAAAAGCTTGTCGCTATAAAATCATGTTACTTTGCACGAGTACTCGTATAGTAAAAGTATAAATCACCCAACAATGTACTTTTATAAGATGATCATAACACATCTCAAGCGATATATAGTGTTGCTTAATTTTGATGTCTAATGTATATAGTTTATCGAAAATAGACGCTATTGTGAGGTAATGTATATGAAATGACTTGACACTTGATAGTGTAGGTTTAGTTAACAAATTTATAGTAAGCTTACGAAAGCATATACATAGAACACAAAAAAAACGTTACATACTACTAAAATGATAACAATTGATGTTTAACAACGTCGCAAAAAAGTTTAAATTAGATAAAAAAAATTAATCTCAATTTCTTATTCCTTAAGGTTCTTAATCTTACTCCATATTTTATCATAACTTTAAGTCCATGTTATTATACTAGGCTTTTCTAATTCATGTAATCATAACTTTTTAGTTTCATTTGATTTTATATAGCCTTGCGTGTGACGGAAGCAATTGAAGAAAGATATAACACTCTAAATAATGAAGTCGCATAACAAACACATGGTTTGAAAATATTGCTATAAATATTGATTAATGGCTAAGGGGGTGTTTGCTTTGTTTATTTTTTATACGTGTTTGAAATCGTGAAAAGCACATCCTTATAGCATTATAAATAAAACAACTCTATACATGGTTTAAATATAAATTAAACTCAGTTTGATATTACTGTTGCAACAAACAATCTCATTTTTGTTTTAAAATTAAAAATATATAAAAGTTTAATCATCTTTTCTTTGCTAACTAGAAATACTTAGACAAAAAAAATAAGAATAGAGTTTGAAATATCAAAAGAACAAGAGAAATTGAAATATAAGAGGGACATAGTTAGTAGACTTATCCCACATCGCTTGAAGAGGAAAACTTCCAATAGAAAAAGCTCTATATAAGCAAAGCCCCCACCCTATTTTAAAACTTAGTTAAACTTTAGATGTTATTAAACATTAATATTGTCTTTTTAAACAATATTTGTCGAGCTTATAAGTTATATATTAACTTTAGTTTGAGCATTAAAACAATTTTTATAATTGTAAATGAGCTTTCGAGCTCGAGCTTGAGTTAATAAGCGAGCCTATCAAGCTCGATCTTTTATACGATCATCTTAAGCCTAAAGGTTAATTTATTTAAAGTGTACAAAAAAGGTAAAATATCTTAAACGAGCTTCGAGCTCGAGCTCGAACAACAAAAAATATTCAAGCTCGAGCTCGAGCCAATTTATAAAAGTTTATTCGAGCTCGAGCCGAGTAGTTAATAAACAAGCCTAGCTTGTTTAGGCCAAAACTCGACTCAACTCGGATCGTTTACACCCCTATCTGTAGCACAACTTTTTGAGATCAAAAAGTATCCTCTTTTAATTATAACCTGGAATGTGATGAAGAACAAGGTGATTCTCCAACAATTCCACTAGAACTAATTCCTAACTATAATATAAAGTGTAATGTGATTGAGAAATGCTGAATTGGATGATTTGAGATGCAAATTTCGTCCTCTATTTATAGTTGAAGGATGAGACTTCAGTTGTGGGAAGTGGCATGCCAAAGGTTGCACAATAATTGTCTTTATAATGATTTTTGAGTAACTGCAGGTGAAGTGCGCCGCACTTGAGAAATTGTGCGCCGCACTTGGTGTATAATTAAATTACATTTACTCCGCTTCAAAGTACGGCGCACAATAATAATTGTGCGTCGCACTTTTGCCTCGTTCAGTAATTCCTCCTTGGATTCTCTTCTAGATTCTTCTTGTAATGACCGTTAGTGAATTTAACGGAAACCAATAGAATAACATATGAAACTAGTTTACCAAATTGACATATGAAACTAGTTTACCAAATTGACATGAATGGTCCTTGAACATATATTAACCCGTATGGAGTAAGTTTGACATGTATAGTCAACATAAACATAGTGGTACACAAAGTTCATTGGGATAGTTATTTGTAAGAGTGATGTTTTATTTCACTGTACAAACAATTATTACATGTCCTGAATTCTTATGTATAGCCGTTAGGTTACAGATATCAAATGTCTTATTATATTGGGTAAAAGGTAAAAATACTCTACATACTAGGCCACATACGCTTTTTCAATTCTTAAAGCACTCATTATACACCATCTTTAAGGGTAACGAGGCATTCGGACCCGTGCGATGCACTGATCTTGTTTTTCGATAAAAAATTAAACTTTTGCTTTTGTCTAAAACTCAACTTTTTTAGACAGCTAACATGTCCTCGTAAAATCACAGATTAATATTATAGTTTAGGCTTGATTTTTAGTGTTAAAAAGTTACACAAAAAGAAAGTTATCCATCTCGTGCGATGCATGAATTTTGTTTCGCATAACTTAAAAGAAGATACTCAGAGTAAACATTTTGACTCACGTTAAATATTGATGTTGTACTTCTATTTACTGAAAATAGCACTCTCGTTGCCATGAATTATATGTTCTAAATTTAAGTAATGATTTTATTCGCATAATATTTGGCCCTTTTTGATAAGAATCGTATAATGAGGTTTCAATAAATACTCGTGTAAAATCTTTTTCTACACATCTTCAATAACGACGCCTGGTCACCAACATTCATGAAAGTTTTCATAATAAATTTGTGTATGGCTCTTGCAATTCACGAGTGTTGTTTTCCAATAGAAAATAAGCAAACATATACATGTTGAATGTTTCATTTTATTTTGAATCAGAAATAATCTCTAGTGTCTTATTACCTATGTTAAACATTGTTTCAATTGATTCAAACATTATTCGGGTTAGTAACACACAAAATCAGGTTTAATTCAACCTAAAAATGTTATCGTTGGACTATGTTTATATAAAGTTTTCATAAAATGTTTTTTTCCAAATCTTCTTATAAAAACTTTAAATAAGACTGTACAATCGCGTATAATTGTTTTCACATCACATTAATTCGTGCTTACATTTGATATTTATATCAATGTTAATGATAATTTAGCCGCATTTAATATTCAAACCCGTGTATGATATCATGTTGTACACAATATGCGATTTTAATAACATATGATAAACGTTGATGAAGTTAAAATGTAAAGTTTTTTAAAAATGTTTTTCGCATATCATTATATAAACTTTAAATAATAATTACCTTAGTTGTTGTTATAAGTACAATCGTGTATATTTGTTTTCATATCACAGTAATTTGTGCTTACATTTGATATTTATATTTATGTTAATATATATGAAATTTAAATGTAACCACAAATTACTGTGATTTGAAAACAAATATACACGATTGTTATTATAACAACGACTAATGTAATTATTATTTAAAGTTAATATAATGATATCTAAAAAAACATTTTTTAAAAACCTTATATTTTACTTT
>BQNB010075041.1:0-12969 GCA_026074375.1 Tanacetum coccineum | reverse complement strand
CATTTCTCATGCAAGAATTGATAAGAGATTGCCACGTAGAAGCAAGGGAGTGGGTGCAAGAATTGCTAGTGCTGCATCACGTGTTATTTCTTTGATATAATTAAGGGGCACATGAGATTGAGTGACAAGTTTCTCTCAATTCATTTTTGTGTTCATCATTTTAGTCTACAAGAAACAAAATGGCCGAGTATCATCATAGTTGTTGGACTATGAACAATTGATCACTATAAATTTTGGATTTGGGTTGGACATCATGACAAACTGGGCCGAGCTAAAACTTTGGGCTTGTGTTAATTGTTGAATTATTAATAATTATGGGTCGGTTCGTCCCATATAAATGGAGTTGGGCCGGCCTAATAAAAGATGAAGGCACCGTTGGACTCGATTTCTCGCGTTCTTTCCAATGGCATGCTCGGAGACTTTTCATGACTTTGTCTTGATCTTGATATTTGAGCACTCTTGATCGAAACGAACCGGTAAATACCTGTTTTTGCTCTGTTTTCAATCATTTTTACCTGCAAGATATAAAAATACCAAACAAACATATTTGCAAGATAATTATCCATATTTTAGCATTTTTAGTCCGATTAATAACGTTTTATGGGGTACAAATGATGTGTGTTTTAGCACATATCACTAATCCTATGTTAATTCTAATCCAAATTCTAACAGGTAAAGGGGGGTTTCAGCCTGAGAGACTGGCACAGGTTTGGTGGTGACTACAATCAATTCAAGACACTTTAACCCACGCATGCAAATTAACAAAAGATAAAAGAGCGGTCAAGCCTTATAATAGAAAATTGTATTAGCCATCATTAATCCGATTAGAAGTTGGTTTGTTTATTCAATGCAATGATTACTTATCTCGAAGAGGCATATCGTTCTTAGACTTAGGCGGGACTTCATCCTAAGACCTAGACACATTAATTTTGTCACAATTAAAGCATTCGCATAAAGCATCCTTATTACTTGATTATAATATATCTTAGGGATTAAAGCAATGGTGATCTTGTTAAACCCTAGCTCATAGAGACTTTACCCACTTACTGCTTAAAGACAATTTATACTTTAGTAGTCCACTTGTCCAACTATCCAATGGAATCAGCACATTATTTGTTGAATTATCTATATTCACCTACTAGTCAACATGTTTAATAAACCAAAGGCAATTTCCGTTAACTAGTTAAGCCTCGTGTATCCTTAGCATGATTTTGGAAGGACAATACTTGTGATCTTATTATTCTAGATGTATAAATTACTATATGGAGAGCTATCCCAACATCTATATTACTTGGTTCGTATCACTAGATCCAGTTGAATGATAGGTCGCAAACAAAGCACGTAAACAAGTATAAATTGATAAACATAAACAAGCATACAATGATAAATTAAGCAATCGAGATATAAACAAAACCAAACATTCAGATCTTCATAATAATTGCTAATACCCGAAGGTATTAGCGTTCAAACATCATAATTAATACAAGAGTAATTGTTTTAGCCAATGTAAACTAACTGAGTTAACGAATGATACCAAAAACTGAACGATTGCAAAAGTATAATAAATTACACGTTGTCTTCTATGGATTGGAATGCGTTGCAAGACCTCTTCTACTCTTTTTCTCATCTGAAAATTGACTTTTATGGTTTAGGTATCGAGAATATGATTAAGCACACTTAAAACTCGTTTTTTGAGTTTTGTATTTATAGGGTCTGAAAGTCGGTTCGATACGGCATATCCAAGGGATTGAATACGACGTATTGGACTTTCTTAGAGTAGGGACCACGTTTGATATCTTCCAGAATATTCACATACTATATCTTCAATACGGCGTATTGACTTCTTCTGGATACGGCATATTGATCTTCTTTCCTTTGTGGTCTTTGGTGAGTGCAGGCACGGATACGCCGTATCTTCCTTGATGGATACGGCGTATTGGTTGTCAGAATAGTAAATCTTCAAAATATCTTCATTTAAGCTCCAGAATGCGCGCCTTTTGCTAATATTCACCAACTACTCCATAATTACTGTAATTCTTAAATATAAACGATTAACTAATAATTATACAAAATGGGTTAAATACATAGGATAAATGATGCTATAAAATAGACGTTATTTGATGTCATCAAATATCCCCCCACTTGAATCCTACTTGTCCTTAAGTAGCCTTTAAAAGTCTATAAGAATGTATCCCTAAGAATATTTTCCGTTAAAGCATTTATTTGATCTATTACAAGTACACAACCAAACACCTCACGAAATAGGAAGATGAAACACTCAAATCACTCAACTAATCTATGTGGTAACATGTAACTAATTCGCTCAATTGCTCGGTCGTGACGAGTATTCTATCATAAGCTTGGCAAGGATACACATCTCCACCGCTAAAGCTAAGGAGTAACAAGTTTATAAAGGTAAATATGGGTTTTTAAGATAAGGCTTAGGGTTGATCATTCTACAATCTTTCACCAGAAGTACTATTCCAATAAGGCAGCTGAAGCACACATACATGGCCGTAATGACGGAATAGACATGTGTGTTTGATCACATCCTTATTCGAATTTAACCAACGGTTAGGATGAAGAATGATATAGGGTAGGGACCTTCTAACTTTTACCAATAGTAATAAACCAACAAGGCAGCTGAGACATGCATACATGGCCGTAACAATGGAATAGACATGCACGCTCGATCACATCCTCATTCGCGTAAAACCCATGGTTAATGATTAGGAAAGGGAAATAAATTGTTTTTAAATAAAAATTATGAAACAAATAGATTAAGTCTAAAATACAAGTTGCTAGACACTTTTTCCCGACCGTTACTATGATAAAGACACAACTATTTACAACGTCTTGATCATAGATCAAAAATAACAACCTAAGTTGGCGTTCCCGTAACGGTCAACTTCCCAATCATCCCATACTTTACATACTTTACAAGGTAAGTGGCGATATCTTCCACTTTATACAATACTCTACATCGTCGATTTATATCAACGAGTAATCGATCCTTCGTGTAATTCCTTCAGTAGTTGCGAAACGATTATCTTCAAACTTTCCTTTTCTTTTTTGTTGCGATTTTTATAATGTTTTCAATTTTTTTTCATAATAATACAAAACTCGGTGTAGTTTCACCATCTTCACGATCATAATAATTCCGGATAATTCCTTTCGTTCTTTGGACGTACCATTAATTGCAATGGTAGTAAAAATACATGAGTTTTGACTAGAATATACATTCCCATTTGCAATGTGCAAATTTCTTCCTGCCGTACCAAAATAGACACAAGACTCGAGAAATACAAACTTTACACTTTAAGCAACTAGAAACTGTAAAATAAACTTAATCTAACAGGGTAGGCTAAGGTGTAAAGGTGTAACAAAACAAATAATTGGTGTAGTTCCTAAAGGATTGGCTCTACGGGTTGTTCTAGGGGTATCTTACTCTTAAAATGAGAGTAAACAAAGGGTTTATACGAGGGTTAACTAACCGGTGTAGTTAGTTAATAAGCAACATGTAAAGGCGATTTGGATGTAATCCTAAATTTACCAATTTAAACAAGTTACTTCATCTAAATCTATAGTACTCATTATTGCGATCTCGAATAGATATACCAAGCCAAGTTCTAAAGTCTACTACATCACCGACACACTCATATTTTGTGGAATTTGGGTAAACATTTGGAAATGAATAAGGTTAAATCCTCACAATATCTAACAAGGGTTATTATGTGCGGGTTATGTATCAAGTAATTTCACAAAAGTATGCTTGATTTTTTTTAAATTTAAGCATAATTTAAGCATTTTAGTATGAAAATTAGGACAAGTAAACATTCTAATTTCATCCCCCCACTTGAATTATACAACGTCCTCGTTGTATAGATAAAACATTAAATACAGGAATTAAAAAGAATTAGAATGAGAAAATCCCCTAATATTTGCTCAGTAGATTCTCCATGTTGAGTTTATTAGCAAGATTGTGTTGAACAACCGCCTTGAAACTTTAAGATCTCCAGATTTGTAAATTCTACACCAATATTCGTTGATATTTCTTTGCTTCCAATGTCTTGTATAAAATATATGAAAAAAAACATGTATTCCTATCTTGGTACCTATGGTTAATTTAAACAAAACTAAACAAACTAAATACGGGGTGAATACGCCGTATCATATGCATGAATACGCCGTATTGCCGGAACTGACAATAATGCTTTTAAAGTGCATAAAAAGTAAAGACTGATAACGTCCAGACGATCAATAAGCCGTATGGTATGGAGCGGATACGCCGTATTGATGTCTGGGAAGACAGACTTGATAAAATTAAATAATATTTCGGGTTGTCTCCCGGGAAGCACTTTTGTTTACAGCGAAGTCTTTAAGTTAGACTTTTCTTCAGCTTCTCTTTTCATTCCATCTCATGCACGTTAATGTGCCCGCGTGTGAGCCATTCTTCCATCTTCCATATCAATATGTCTTTCGTGGTACTTTTTTAACCGTTGTCCATTGACTTTGAAGCTGACTCCGTTTTTATCTAGTGATTTCCACAGTCCCATATGGATACACAGTTTTTACCACATTTGTACCGTACCATCTTGATTTGAGCTTACCCGGATGCATTTTGAATCTAGAGTTAAATAGCAATACTAGGTCTCCTACCTTGAAATCTTTGTCCCCTCGAAGCCTAGAGTCATGCCATTTCTTAGTTCTTTCCTTGTAGATCTGGGTGTTCTCGTATGGATTATCTCTTAGTTCCATCAATTCGTTAAGTTCCATGAAATGGTTTTTTGCTACTGCTGTAAGATCCACATTACATTGTTTTAGCGCCCAATATGCTTTATGTTCTATCTACACAGGCAAGTGACAAGCTTTTCCATAAACCAATCTAAAAGGTGTGCATCTTGTAGGCGTTTTGTAGGCGGTTCTGAATGCCCATAATGCATCGTCCAGCTTTTTAGACCAATTCTTTAGATTATATCTAACTGATCTTTCTAAGATACGTTTAATAGCTCTATTGGTTACCTCGGTTTGCCCATTAGTTTAGGGGTGATATGCTGTTGACAACTTATGAGTTACTCCGTATTTTTGTAAGGCTCTTTCCAATTGAGAGTTACAAAAATGTGTCCCCCGATCACTAATCAATGCTTTAAGAACTCCAAATCTTGCAAATACCCTTCTTAAAAATTTAATCACAACGCGAGCATCGTTCGTTGGAAGTGCCTGAGCTTCAACCCATTTTGATACGTAATCAACCGCCACTAAGATGTATTTGTTACCCTTCGAGTTAGGAAAGGATCCCATAAAGTCTAACCCCCATACGTTAAATACATCACATATCTAAATATTGTTTTGTGGCATCTCACTTCTTGATGATATGTTTCCTGATCTTTGACGTGCATCACATCTCATCACGTAATCTTTGACATCCTTAAAGATACTAGGCCAGAATAATCCGGATTCGTAAACTTTCCTTCGAGTTACCGACGCACTATGATGACCCCCAGTTGGTCCAGAATGACAATGTGCCAAAATTTTAGAGATTTCGTTTCCAGCAACACATCGTCTCATTATATTGTCTGGGCATAGCTTGAATGCATACGGTTCATCCCAAAAATAATTTTTCACTTGAGAGAAAAATCTTCTTATTTTTTCAAGTTTCCAATTCGGAGGCACAATTTTTCCAACGAGATAATTAACATAATCTGCATACCATGGTTCGTCATTATTGATCTCGGTTTTAATGCCATACGATGTTCGTCGAGAAATTCATCAGCGATCTCCTCTTTCGTGAATGTACTTAACTCCGGGTTTTCAAGTCTTGACAAATGATCTACAGCTAAGTTTTTTGCCCCTCTTTTATCCTTAATCTCGATGTCAAACCCTTGAAAAAGCAGAACCCACCTTATGAGCCGTGGTTTGGCGTCCTGTTTATTAAATAAATACTTCAAAGCAGAATGATCAGTGTAGACAATAGTTTTCGATAAGACAAGATAGGGACGAAACTTATCGAAGGAGAAAACAACTGCAAGAAGTTCTTTTTTAGTGGTGGTGTAATGTTCTTGGGCATTATTCAGAGTTTTACTGGCGTAATAGATAGGTTTAAATTTCCCATCTATTATTTGTCCCAAAACGGCTCCTACAACGAAGTCACTAGCGTCGCACATCAATTCAAAGGGCACATTCCAGTCGGGCGAAATTATTATAGGCGCGGTGATTAATTTCTCTTTTAAAATATTAAACGCCTTTTTGCAATCATAAAAAAAAATCAAATTTCGCGTCTTTCATCAAAAGTTTTGTCATTGGTTTAGAGATCATGAAAAAAGTCTTTTATGAATCTTTGGTAAAATCCAGCATGCCCCATAAAACTTCTAACTCCTTTTACATTTGTTGGGTATGACAACTTAGTTATCACATCTATTTTAGCTCTATCGACCTCAATACCTGCCCCCGAAATTTTATGTCCTAAAACAATTCCTTCCTTTACCATAAAATGACATTTTTCCCAATTCAGCACCAGATTGGTTTCTTCACATCTAGCAAGCATTCTATCTAAATTAGCTAGACTACAATCAAAAGAGTAACCGAATACTGAGAAGTCATCCATGAATACTTCCATAAAGTCTTCTACCATATCGTGGAAAATTGCCATCATGCATCTTTGAAAGGTAGCTGGAGCGTTGCATAACCCAAAAGGCATTCTTCGGTAAGCAAAGTCCCATAAGGACAGGTGAATGTCGTCTTTTCTTGATCTTCGGGTGCGATTGGAATTCAGAAGAATCCTGAAAATCCATCAAGAAAGCAGTAATATTCATTCCCACATAAACGTTCTAACATTTGATCAATAAAGGGGAGATGGAAGTGATCCTTTCGAGTTGCATCATTAATTTTATGATAATCGATGCATACTCGTCATCCTGTAACCGTGTGAGAGGGAATTAATTCATTATCATCATTCAGAACCACAGTCATTCCTTCTTTCTTTGGCAGAACGTGAATAGGGCTAAATGAACTATATGAGATTGGATAAATAAGCCCTGAATCAAGTAGCTTAACTATCTCATTTTTAACAACATCTTGCACTTTCGGGTTTAAACGTCTTTGGGGTTGAATGACCGGTTTGAAGTTATCTTCCATTAGAATCTTGTATGTGCAATATGATGGATTGATTCCCTTGATGTCTGACATTTTCCAAGCAATCGCTCCCTTTCGTTTCTCCAATACTTGTAAAAGTGAACTTTTCTCTTTATCGGATAATTCAGATGAAATGATTATAGGAAAGGATTTGTCACCATGCAAGTAAGCGTATTCTGAGTGGTTGGGTAAATCTTTCAGCTCAAGTTTCTTCTCATCGATCTCATTAGCACTAGCCGAATAAAGGTGTTCTCTTTCTAATTTAACAGGTTCCGTTGTTCCTGGTCGACTGAATACGGCGTATTGATAGACGCGATACGTTGTATTGGTTTATTAGAATCATTATTGTTATTACATTCAACAGGTTCACAGTCTTCTAGGTCTGATTGATCAATTGATTTTTCCATCCCTCTTGATAAAAATGAATCGGGTTCATCATTTGCCAGTAATTCTTAAGCTTCTGCGTTGATTGTATCGTCCAAATCATCAATCCCGTAGCATTCATCGTCTTCAGTGGGCGGTCTCTTGATTGATTGATCTACGTCAAAGATCACTTCATCGTTTCTAACCCTTAACATTATCTTCTTGTTGAATACGTCAATCATTGCTCAAGCGGTTGCCAAAAATGGACTTCCTAGAATAATAAAAACTCTTGAGTCTTCGGGCATATCTAAGATAACAAAATATATCGGAAGGACGAATTTATCAACTTTTATGAGCACATTTTCAATGATTCCTCTCGGGTATTGGATTAATCTGTCCGCAAGTTCTAAGCTCATTCTGGTAGCTTTTGGTTCACCTAGCCCCAATTTCTCATACATCGTATATGGCATCAAACTAATGCTAGCCCCCAGATCTGCTAAAGCGTTGTCGATATGTAATTGGCCAATGTCACAAAGAATAGTAAAACTCCCTGGGTCTTTTTCTTTTGATGGAAGCTTGTTTAACAATACCGTTGAGCACCTTTCATTCATAGTTATTGTATAAGATTCTTCGAGCCTAGCCTTATTTGTCAGCAAACCTTTGAGGAATTTAGCATATTTTGGCATTTGGGCTAGGGCCTCAATGAAAGGCAGATGTATGTGGAGCTGCTTCAGGTTTTCTAAAAAGTTCTTCTACTGATCTTCTTCTTTTTCCCTCCTTAATCTTCAAGGAAAGGGAATAGGTGGCGTTTGGATATTATTTGAGGGCTGGGTATCAGGTTCGTTGGTTTTCTGAGGTTGATCATTGGTGATGATTTCATTTGATTTAATTGGCTTGTCGTGATTTTCTGCTAGAGGTTCTTCGGTACGAACGTTGGTATCGTTATTTTCAGCATCTTAAGTCGAGTTTTTCCTCCTCTAGTAGTCACTCCTTTAGCTTCACAATCAATCATTGGAGTATCATTGATCACTTTTAACAACTCTTATACCCCAAATCTGAGCTCAATTAACGAATTGTTTCTTTCTTTAAATAAGATCTGTTGATCCCACGCCTTGATCGATTCTTTACGTTGTAAAGTGTTTGTTACCTTGGATGAATCCAAAATAATAATAGTTGAGACTTTGCTTGTATACCAAAGTGTATGCGGAATCTATACTTTGATACTCTAGAGGTATTTATCAATGGAACAGTAACAATCAAAGAACAATGAATAGATCACAAACTGCTTCAATATTATTAGAATAATGCGAGTACTCTTGTAGTACTAGGGTTACAAACCTTGAAGCTATTCTTTCTCTCAAATGTATCTAAATCTCTTAAGCAGAAAAACAACTATGTTAAATCTTAAACTAGGATCTCCTTTTATAGTACAAGGAGTCCTTTACAAGATAAATGCCGAACTACTTAAAAGTTGTTACAATACAAATACAAATATAACAGATATACATTCCTTATTTTTCTCTTTGCATCCTTATCTCCAAGTCAGCAGCTTCGACCATCAGCAGTATTAATCTTTCTTCTAGCAGTATTAACTAACTCTGGCAGTACTAAGTTTGTATTGGCAGTACTAACTTCATTAGTACTGTTAGTTATACCTTGGCAGTATTAACTCTTGTGAAGATTTATTCCCAACAAGATCTCGTTTGTTGTTTGGAAGTCGCAGATGAATGCCCTCATCTCTTCGTGTTCACGTTTTCCTTTGTCGATGAATTTGTATAACATCTCCTCCATTGTTAACTTTCTTTCCGGATAGATTGGAAAGAATGATCAACCCTTAAACCTTAACCCAATTTACTTTTTTAAACTTGTTACTCCTTAGCTTTAGTGGTGGAGATGTGTATTATTGCCAAGCTTATTATAGAATACTCGTCACGACAGAGCAATTGAGCGAATGAGTTACATGTTACCACATAGATTAGTTGAGTGATTTGTGTGTATTCATTGTTTGGTTGTGTGCTAGTATTGCTTAAAGGGAAAATCTTAAACCTTAGTTTGGGATACATTTTCATAAGTTTTCTAAAGTCTACTTGAGGACAAGTAGGATTCAAGTGGGATGATATTTGATGACATCAAATAACGTCTATTTTATAGCATAATTTATCCCAGCTAAATTGCTCGTTCTATATTATTTTATGCATGAATTGGTACTTAATTGTTTATATTAGTTATTTGCAGTAAGTATCGAGCAATTGGTGAAGTTTAACTAAAAGGCGCGCGTTTTGGACCTTAAACGAAGAAATCAAGTATCTGATGTTCTAACAACCAATACGCCGTACCCATAAAGGAAGATACGGTGTATCTGCGCCTGAACTTCACAAGAAACCACGAAGACATAAAGACCAATACGTCGTATACAGAAGACCCCATACGCCGTATCAAATATCAAGTATTGAAATATCCTAGAAATTATAATCGTAGTCCCCACTCCAAGAAAACTCCAATACGCCGTATTGAACTCCTTCAATACGGTGTATCGACCAAATTCAAAGGCTATAAATACTGAACCCTAAATACGAATTTAGTGTACATTTTTTATACCAAAGACTGAGAGAAAGGCAGTAACCACCAGATTCGATTTTTAGAAGAAAAGAGGAGCAACCAAGGTCTTGCAACGCCCTTAAATCCATAGGAAACCCTTGTAAATTCTTATACTCTTAATATACGTTCGATTGTTGGTATCATTCATTAACTTGGTTAGGTTACCTTAATCGTTCGTCTATCAAATCTGTATACTTTACAATGGATATTGGCTAATACCTTTAGGTATTAGCATGTTTATGATAATTTAATGTTTGGTCTCTGTTTATTCAGATTGCATCTTGTAAATTGTGTGTTGTCTTATGTTTATCAATTTATACTCGCTTATGTGCTTAAGTATGCGACCTATCATTCAACTGGGTGTAGAAAGTGGACCAAGTGGACTAGATACTGGGATAGCTCTCTATATTGCGATTTATATATCTAGAACAATAGGATCACAAGTAACGTGTTGTCTTTATTCATGGTTTAGTGAACAAGTTAGACTAGCATGTGACCTAGGATCAACAAGTGACGTTCTGATTCTTTGGGTAAAGATTTGGACAAATGGACTACTAGTATATAAAGAGCCGTTAAGCAGTAAGTTAGTAAAGTCTTGTTGAGCTAGGATTCGATAAGATCACCATTATTGTCTCCTAAGATAGATTATAAACAACCGCAAAGAGGTTTATGCAGATTTGGTTAATTGTGACAGAATTACCAATTCTAGGTTTTAGGAAGAAGTACCGCCTAAGTCTAGGAATGATATATCAACAATGAGACAGGACAATCATTGCACTTATAAACTAAAACCAACATTATATTTGATTAAACATGGTTAATACGTTTTCCTTACATAAGGCTTGACCGCTTCTCTATCTTCTATCTATCAAATTTGTGTGTGTTATTTGCCCTATCTCAGTCTAGGTAAACCCAAACTTGTGCCAGTCTCTCAAGCTGAAAACCCCTCTTTTACCATTAGTTTAGGTTTAACTTAGGTATAACTTAGTATAACTTATGACTAACTTAGATAACTAAAATACTGATAATTAAGTATTAACGTTCTCGCTCTTAGTGATCGACACCCCACTTACCAACGAATCTATAATTGATCGGGTACACTGCCTGTTAGTGTTGTTCTAGGTATAGTCGGCAAAATATAAATAGTAAAACTTGATAACAATTAATACCTATGCACAATGACACATCAGTGTCAATCATTAAGTTGGAATGCATTTACTCTTAAGATAAGAAATGTAATTTTAATACCGATGTCTTGTAATTATAGATACGATTCTGATTAAGCCACTTAATTAAAGTTGACTATAGTAACTAGCTTATTATTTTTTGTTTGAATGTTTCACAAGTATGAGATACGATAGTAATTGAGTTTTTACGAAATTGAAGCTGTGGTGTGTAGTTGTAGAAAAAATTTCATGTTTTTCTGTTTTTAAATTCTTAGAGAAGGAAATGGTTTTTCTTCTCTAGAGAAGAGTTGAGAATTTTAAAAACCTGTTTAGATGGGAATTGTATTTTTCCTTTAGAAATGAAGAATAGTAAAATGTGATTTCCTGTTTTTCTATTTAAAATTAGGAAAAAGAGAATTTCATTTTTTTTGAAAAATATTGGAAAAAAGTTCCAGCCTTTTTTCCTAAGCCATAAGAACATGTTAATGGGCAACAAATGCAAACAGAAGGTGATGATATTGGCGAAGCTAATAGTATTATTCCATTTAGTTATTATATGATCTTTATTATTCATTCATCTTTGATATATAACTAGATTTTGATACCTGCGCTTCGCTGCGACACGTTTTGTATAAGTATTTTTGAGTAACAAACTAAACAAAGACAATTACAACCAAGAAACAATTTCTTTTTACAAAAGTTTATTGACACAGCCAAGAGCATTCCACATCAGCTTGTTTGCTAGTAGCTCACAGGGTGATGATAGGTATGTGTTTCCTCTTTAGGTTTGTTGTCACCCATCTCGCCTGCCTAGTGCCGCGAGACTTCTTTCCAGTAATGCGCACAATGTACCTTATGCGTCAAAAAAAAAGAAAGATGCTTTGCGTTAGCAAAAAAAGAAAGATGCTTTCTTATGTTGTTTTAACCAATGCTACAAAAACATTTTGTAACAGATAATGCATAATCTAATTTAGAATCTTGAATATACCACAACACATATGAGCATATATAAAAACAATATCAAACAACAAATGTTAAAACATCATGGCAGAGTCTGTGAAATATTAGCACTTGCATAATTGGATTCTCTCTTTAATATTAGCACTTATATGAATGAGCATGTAAGAAATCAAGCACCTTTCCTTGTAGCTGAAGCACCCTTTTCCATTCTACCAAGCCCCACTTTATGGTCTAATGCTAGCTTTTAGCATACAAATATGCAACTTAAAGTATTTGCAGGGGTGTTTGGCATTCACTTAGAAATGAGTATTAAAGACTTGATTATTAAAGGGTGTTGCCTAAGTTAGGCAGGTAATGAAACATAAATCTTTCTTGCAAGCTCACACACCCTTTCCATGCTATCAAGGCCTACTTACGATTGGAAGCTACCAAGGCATATTTATCATTTGATGTTACCTCTTACTATATAACATGCAGGTTAAAATTTACGTCTTATGAGTTTGCTACAGGGGGTGTATGGCATTAAAAAGGAGATGATTGATAACAATTTTTTTAGCATACTGTTGGACTTTGTGGCAGAACTGTTAAAAACGTACAACCTGATAATCTTAATATGAATGTCAAATAACTCAGTAGGCGTTGCTAGTCACCTCTATTAAAACAAAAAGTAAAGGTTACATGCAACTAAACCCAACACCCGTACCTAGAAATTAGCTTCACCTATTGGTCTCGCCTAGTTTGAGCTTGTTTC